>SJYC01044106.1:0-14013 GCA_006408675.1 Madoqua kirkii | reverse complement strand
TTATGGCAGAAAGTGAAGAAGAACTAAAGAGCCTCTTGATAAAAGTAAAAGAAGAAAGTGAAAAAGTTGGCTTAAAGCTCAACATTCAGAAAACTAAGATCACGGCATCTGGTCCCATCACTTCATGGCAAATAGATGGGGAAACAGTGGAAACAGTGGCTGACTTTATTTTTCTGGGCTCCAAAATCACTGCGGATGGTGATTGCAGCCATGAAATTAAAAGACACTTAGTTCTTGGAAGGAAAGTTAAGAACAATTTAGACAGCATATTAAAAAGCAGAGACATTACTTTGCCAACAAAAGTCCATCTAGTCAAGGCTATGGTTTTTCCAGGGGTCATGTATGGATGTGAGAGTTGGACTATAAGGAAAGCTGAGTGCCAAAGAATTGATGCTTTTGAACTGTGATGTTGGAGAAGACTCTTGAGAGTCCCTTGGACTGCAAGGAGATCCAACCAATCCATCCTAAAGGAGATCAGTCCTGGGTGTTCATTGGAGGGACTGATGTTGAAGTTGAAACTCCAGTACTTTGGCCACCTGATGCAAAGAGCTGACTCATTTGAAGACCCTGATGCTGGGAAAGACTGAGGGCAGGAGGAGAAGGGGACGACAGAGGATGATATGATTGGATGGCATTACTGACCCAATGGACATGGGTTTGAGTGGTTTCCGGGTGTTGGTGATGGACAGGGAGGCCTGGCATACTGTGGTTCATGGGGTCGAAAAAAGTCAGACATGACTGAGTGACTGAACTGAACTGAACTGAACTGAACATTCAAAGGAAACAGAACACACTTTCTTCCAATAAGCACATGGAATATTCTCCAGGAAAGATCACATTTGGCCACAAATCAAGCCTTGATAAATTTAATAAAATTGAAAGCATATCAAGAATCTTTTCCAACTACAAAGCTATGAGACTGGAAATCAATTACAGGGAAAAAAATGAAAAAAACACAAACACTAACAGGTGAAATAAAATGTTATTAAGCAAGCAGTGGATCAGTGAAAAAAATCAAAAATAAAATAAAAAATACCTACACAACTGACAATGAAAACATGATGATCTCAAAAGATATGAAACATAGCAAAAGCAGTTCTAAGAGGGAAGTTTATAGCAAGGCACTCTAACCTCAAAAAACAGGCAAAATATCAAATAAACAACCTAAACTCACACCTAAACCAACGAGAGAAAGAACAAACAAACTCCAAAGTTAGTGGAAGGAAAGAAATCATAAAGATCATAACAGAATTCAATGAATAGAGACAAAGGAAATAAAAGCAAAGATCCATGAAACTAAAAGTTGGTTCTTTGAGAAAATAAACAAAACTGATAAATCTTTCGCAAGACTCCTCAAGAAAAAAAGGGGTAGGGGAGGACTCAAACCAATAAAATAGAAGTTACAAGGGAAACCACAGAAATACAACAGTATGGCAATGAAATGGACAACCTAGAAGAAACTGACAAATTCTTACAAAGGTACAGCTTTTCAAGACAAACCAGGGAGAAACAGAATATATGAACAGAACAATTACAAGAACTGAAATTGAAACTGTGATTAATAATCCCCCAACAAACAAAAGCCCAGGAGAGATAACTTCACAGGTGAATTCTATCAAATATTTAGGGAAGAGTTAACACCTACCCTTTAGAAACTGTTTCAAAAAATTGTAGAGAAAGGGACTTACCTGGTGGTCTAGTGGTTCAGACTCTGTGCTTCACTGCAGAGGGCTCGGGTTCCATCTCTGGTCAGGGAACTAAGATCCCACATGCCACACAGTGTACACACACACCAAAAAAAAAAAAATTAATAAAAAATTATAGAGGAAGGGACACTCCTAAGCTCACACTACGATGCCACCATCCCTCTGATACCAAAACCAGACAAACATCAGTTCAGTTCAGTTCAGTTCATTCAGTTGTGTCTGATTCTTTGCGACCCCATGAATCACAGCACGCCAAGCCTCCCTGTCCATCACTAGCTCCCGGAGTTCTCTCAGACTCATATCCATCGAGTCAGTGATGCCATCCAGCCATCTTATCCTCTGTCATCCCCTTCTCCTCCTGCCCCCAATCCTTCCCAGCATCAGAGTCTTTTCCAATGAATCAACTCTTTGCATGAGGTGGCCAAAGTATTGGAGTTTCAGCTTTAGCACCATTCCTTCCAAAGAACACCCAGGGCTGATGTCCTTTAGAATGGACTGGTTGGATCGCCTCAGGCCAATATCACTGATGAACACAGATACAAAAATCCACAACAAAACAGTAGCAAACTGAATCCAACAACATACAAAAGGATCATACACTATGATCAAATGGGATTTATACAAGGTATGCAGAATTTTTCAATATCCACATATCAATCACTGTGGTACACCACAACAATAAATTAAATTTTTCTTTTAAATCTCAAACAATGCAGAAAAAGCTTTTCATAAAATTCAGCACAGGTTTATGATTAAAAACACTTCAGAAGATGGGCATAGAGGGAAATTGCCTCAATATAATGGGCTTCCTTGGTGGCTCAGATGGTGAAGAATCCTCCTACAATGCAGGAGACACGAGTTTGATCCACTGGTCAGGAAGATCCCCTGGAAAATTAAATGGCTACCCACTCCAGTATTCTTTCCTGGAGAATTCCATGGACAGAGGAGCCTGGAAGGCTGCAGTCCATGGGGTCACAAAGAGTGGACATAACTTAGTGACTGAAAAACAACTAAAGATTTTTCATAGCTTTCTGTCTAAGGAGCAAGCATCTTTTAATGTCATGCAGTCACTGTCCACAATGACTTTGGAGACCAAAATCAGAAAATCTGTCACTGCTTCCATTTTTTTCCCCTTCAGTTTGCATAAAGTAATTGAACCAGATGCCATGATCTTAGTTTTTTTTAAGTTGAGTTTCAATCCAGCTTTTATACTGTCCTCTTTTACCCTCATACTGTTCATGGGGTTCTCAAGGCAATAATACAGACGTGGTTTGCCATTCCCTTCTCCAGTGGACCACATTTTGTCAGAACTCTCCACGATGACCCGTCCATCTTGGGTGGCCCTACACGACATGGCTCTAGTTTCACTGAGTTAGACAAATAGGAAAAGGAGTAAGTCAAGGCTGTATATTGTCACCCTGTTTATTTAACTTACATGCAGAGAGCATCATGAGAAATGCTGGGCTGGGAGGAAGCTCAACCTGGAATCAAGATTGCCAGGAGAAATATCAGTAACCTCAGATATGCAGGTGACACCACCATTATGGCAGAAAGTGAATAAGAACTCAAAGGCCTCTTGATCAAAGTGAAAGAAGAGAGTGAAAAGTTGGCTTAAAGCTCAGCATTCATAAAACTAAGATCATGGAATCCAGTCCCATCACCTCATGGCAAATAGATGGGGAAACAGTGGCAATAGTGGCTGACTTTACTTGTGGGGGTGGGGGGGTCTCCAAAATCACTGCAGATGATGACTGCATCCATAGAATTAAAAGACGCTTACTCTTTAGAAGAAAAGTTATGATCAACTGAGATAGCATATTAAAAAGCAGAGAGAATTACTTTGCCAACAAAAGTCCATCTAGTCAAGGCTATGGTTTTTCCAGGGGTCATGTATGGATGTGAGAGTTGGACTGTGAAGAAAGCTGAGCACCAAAGAATTGATGCTTTTGAACTGTGATGTTGGAGAAGACTCTTGAGAGTCCCTTGGACTGCAAGGAGATCCAATCAGTCCATCCTGAAGGAAATCAGTCCTGAATATTCATTGGCAGGACTGGTGATGAAGCTGAAACTCCAATACTTCGGTCACCTGATGTGAAGAACTGACTCATTTGAAAAGACTCTGATGCTGGGAAAGATTGAAGGAGGGAGGAGAAGGAAACAACAGAGGATTAGACAGTTGGACGGCATCACCAACTCAATGTGCATGAGTTTGAGTAAACTCTGGGAGTTGGTGATGGACAGGGAGGCCTGGCATGCTGCAGTCCACGGGGTCACTAAGAGTCGGACACAACTAAGCGACTGAACTGAACTTTTACCCTCATCAAGAAGGTCTTTAGTTCTTTTCCACTATCTGCCATTAGAGTGGCGACTGCAAATCTGAGGTTATTGATATTTCCCCTGGCAGTAATGATTCCAGTTCATGATTAATCCAGACTGGCATTTCACATGATGTACTCTGCATATCAGTTAAATAAGCAGAGTGACAACATACACCCTAGTTATTCCCCTTTCCCAATTTTGAACCAGTTAGAAATTGCACCACATGCCACTTTAATTAAAAGCAAAATATTGTATTTTTTGAGTAGTGTGTTGTTACAGAACAAACAAGAAAAAAAATTTTTTGTTTTCTGCTCTTTCCTAGAATAGTCCTTGTGTCTCTCCAGTTCCATTTTTTAGAAATGACTGAAGACTGTGTAGCTTACTTTAAGGTTATTCAGAGGTCATGTACATGACAAAGTCCTATGCCAGTTTCACAGAATCACAAAGGACAAACACATTCAGAAAGTAAATCTTTAAACAGATTTAATGTTCATCAGATACAGATATCTTTGGTAAATAATTTTCTCTATAACTTTGCTAAAAAGCAACCACCCCATGCTTTCAAAAGGACTAGGGAAACTGATTTCATTGCTTTGTTACAGTAGTGAGGTGGGTTAGACCCAGGCATGAGAAACTGGCATGAGGTCACATAGACTTAGTGTGAATTAAAGAAAAAATTTTCTCCCTTTGAACCTCTCTCTGTAAAGTCATTTTGACTCCTCTTGAATATTACCTGTTTGCAATGGCCTTTGAGGAGCTCCTGGATAAAGCTGGTGGCCTGGGGAAATTCCAGATACTTCAGATGGCTTTAATTCTCCCTTCTCTCATGATAGTAGTCTGTCACTCCCTGTTGGAGAACTTCACTGCAGCTGTTCCTGGTCATCGCTGCTGGGTCCACATCCTCGATAATGCCACTGTCTCTGATAATGACACTGGGATCCTCAGCCCTGATGTCCTCCTGAGAATCTCCATCCCACTGGATTCAAACTTGAAGCCAGAGAAGTGTCGTCGTTTCCTCCACCCCCAGTGGCAGCTCCTTCACCTGAATGGGACCTTCCCCAACATGACTGACCTGGACACGGAGCCCTGTGTGGACGGCTGGGTGTATGACCACAGCCTGTTCTCCTCCACCATCGTGACTGAGGTAAAGGCCCCATTTAATTCTTGTAAGTGTAGGTGTGTGCTTGGTCATATCCTGAACATACAGTCGTGTCCCTGTTTGAAAGTAAAAGTTAGTCATTCAGTCATATCCAACTCGTTGTGACCCCATGGACTGTAGCCCACCAGGCTCCTCTGTCCATGGGATTCTCCAGGCAAGAATACTGGAGTGGGTTGCCATTACCTTCTCCAAGGGATCTTCCCGACCCAGGGATCAAACCCAGTTTTCCCTCATTGCAGGCAGACTCTTTACCAACTGAGCCACCAAGGAGTGCTCCTATCCTGTTTAGAATAACATAAATTAAACAGGGTTCAAGTCTTCAGTCATTGAGTAGATAATGTAGCCAGCTTCCTTTCATACTTTGAGTAAGTAGTGATTGATTATCTTTTTAATTGCCAAGCACTTTATTCTTTTTATTTATTTACTTTAATTGGAAGATAATTACTTTACAATACTGTGATGGCTTTTGCATTAGAAGAAAAGTTATGATCAACTGAGATAGCATATTAAAAAGCAGAGAGAATTACTTTGCCAACAAAAGTCCATCTAGTCAAGGCTATGGTTTTTCCAGGGGTCATGTATGGATGTGAGAGTTGGACTGTGAAGAAAGCTGAGCACCAAAGAATTGATGCTTTTGAACTGTGATGTTGGAGAAGACTCTTGAGAGTCCCTTGGACTGCAAGGAGATCCAATCAGTCCATCCTGAAGGAAATCAGTCCTGAATATTCATTGGCAGGACTGGTGATGAAGCTGAAACTCCAATACTTCGGTCACCTGATGTGAAGAACTGACTCATTTGAAAAGACTCTGATGCTGGGAAAGATTGAAGGAGGGAGGAGAAGGAAACAACAGAGGATTAGACAGTTGGACGGCATCACCAACTCAATGTGCATGAGTTTGAGTAAACTCTGGGAGTTGGTGATGGACAGGGAGGCCTGGCATGCTGCAGTCCACGGGGTCACTAAGAGTCGGACACAACTAAGCGACTGAACTGAACTTTTACCCTCATCAAGAAGGTCTTTAGTTCTTTTCCACTATCTGCCATTAGAGTGGCGACTGCAAATCTGAGGTTATTGATATTTCCCCTGGCAGTAATGATTCCAGTTCATGATTAATCCAGACTGGCATTTCACATGATGTACTCTGCATATCAGTTAAATAAGCAGAGTGACAACATACACCCTAGTTATTCCCCTTTCCCAATTTTGAACCAGTTAGAAATTGCACCACATGCCACTTTAATTAAAAGCAAAATATTGTATTTTTTGAGTAGTGTGTTGTTACAGAACAAACAAGAAAAAAAATTTTTTGTTTTCTGCTCTTTCCTAGAATAGTCCTTGTGTCTCTCCAGTTCCATTTTTTAGAAATGACTGAAGACTGTGTAGCTTACTTTAAGGTTATTCAGAGGTCATGTACATGACAAAGTCCTATGCCAGTTTCACAGAATCACAAAGGACAAACACATTCAGAAAGTAAATCTTTAAACAGATTTAATGTTCATCAGATACAGATATCTTTGGTAAATAATTTTCTCTATAACTTTGCTAAAAAGCAACCACCCCATGCTTTCAAAAGGACTAGGGAAACTGATTTCATTGCTTTGTTACAGTAGTGAGGTGGGTTAGACCCAGGCATGAGAAACTGGCATGAGGTCACATAGACTTAGTGTGAATTAAAGAAAAAATTTTCTCCCTTTGAACCTCTCTCTGTAAAGTCATTTTGACTCCTCTTGAATATTACCTGTTTGCAATGGCCTTTGAGGAGCTCCTGGATAAAGCTGGTGGCCTGGGGAAATTCCAGATACTTCAGATGGCTTTAATTCTCCCTTCTCTCATGATAGTAGTCTGTCACTCCCTGTTGGAGAACTTCACTGCAGCTGTTCCTGGTCATCGCTGCTGGGTCCACATCCTCGATAATGCCACTGTCTCTGATAATGACACTGGGATCCTCAGCCCTGATGTCCTCCTGAGAATCTCCATCCCACTGGATTCAAACTTGAAGCCAGAGAAGTGTCGTCGTTTCCTCCACCCCCAGTGGCAGCTCCTTCACCTGAATGGGACCTTCCCCAACATGACTGACCTGGACACGGAGCCCTGTGTGGACGGCTGGGTGTATGACCACAGCCTGTTCTCCTCCACCATCGTGACTGAGGTAAAGGCCCCATTTAATTCTTGTAAGTGTAGGTGTGTGCTTGGTCATATCCTGAACATACAGTCGTGTCCCTGTTTGAAAGTAAAAGTTAGTCATTCAGTCATATCCAACTCGTTGTGACCCCATGGACTGTAGCCCACCAGGCTCCTCTGTCCATGGGATTCTCCAGGCAAGAATACTGGAGTGGGTTGCCATTACCTTCTCCAAGGGATCTTCCCGACCCAGGGATCAAACCCAGTTTTCCCTCATTGCAGGCAGACTCTTTACCAACTGAGCCACCAAGGAGTGCTCCTATCCTGTTTAGAATAACATAAATTAAACAGGGTTCAAGTCTTCAGTCATTGAGTAGATAATGTAGCCAGCTTCCTTTCATACTTTGAGTAAGTAGTGATTGATTATCTTTTTAATTGCCAAGCACTTTATTCTTTTTATTTATTTACTTTAATTGGAAGATAATTACTTTACAATACTGTGATGGCTTTTGCCATATATCAGTATGAATTGGCCATAGGTAAACATGTGTCCCCTCCATTCTGAAGCCTCCTCCCCTCTCCCTCCCCACCCTATCCCACCAGGTTGTCACAGAGCACTGGCTTTTCATGCCCTGTGTCATACATCAAACTCACACTGGTTATCTATTTTACATATGGTAATTTTAAAAACCTAGAAATAATCAAATGGGACTTAAATAAACTTCAAAGCTTTTGCACAAAGAAGGAAACTATAAGCAAGGTGAAAAGACAGCCCTCAGAATGGGAGAAAATCATAGCAAATGAAACAACTGACAAAGAATTAATCTCCAAAATATACAAGCAGTTCATGCCACTCGATACCAGAAAAACAAACAACCCAATCAAAAAGTGGGCAGAGGCTAAGAACAAGATGGCAGAGGAGTAGGTGGAAGTGGAGTATACCTCCCTCCACGGATACATCAGGAATACACCTTCAGACACAGAAGTGCATGCAGAATACCAGCAGAGAGCAGGCAGGAGTACCTGACCAGTGGAAAAGAATATATAAAACCATGCAAGACTTGGTAGGATGAAGGAACTGGGGGAAAAACAGGAGTGTTAGCAGGACTGGACCTGCCCTTGGTGGGAGGGGAACTGAAGCAGGAGTCTAGTCCCCACAATGGGACGGTTGTCTGAGTCAGAGGAGAAACATTCAAGGCAAAGAGTGAAACAGCTGGTCTGTGGCTGCCTAAATGGAAAGAGAATCAGACAGTCCTTGCCACAGCCACACATACCACAGACAGGAACTCTGGTCTTCTGGAAGGCGCAGCAGCTGGAAGCTGGAGTTTAGGGATTGTGGCGCAATCCTATTGACTGCGGAGAGACAGCCTGAGGGGATGTGAGGGAGGAGATCATGGTGGGAAATGCCGGTGGAGGAAAGCCCGGCAGGAGCGGAAGCAAGGCGATACTGCTGAGTCACAGGTAGCGGGTGGAGCCATCACCATAGCCTCTCTCTCCCCACACGCCAGCATCGGCAGCTGAACAATAGAGCACCTGGCCCAACAAATGCCTGGCGCACTGGACTAGAGTAGGACCCCATCCAAGGTGCTCCTTTCAGTGACTGATTTGCCAAACTACCGAGTAGGACCCCAGCCAGGGGGGCCCCTCTATGTGCCTGACTCATTGAACAACAGAGAAGGACCCCAGGCAAGGGAGCCCTCTATGTGCCTGACTCATTGAACAACAGAGAAGGACCCCAGGCAAGGGAGCCCTCTAAGTGCCTGAACAGCCGGAGCTATGGAGAAAGACTGCCCAGAGAGGCCTTCTGATCGCCAGCTAGAAGAGGCTGGAATAAAGACTCTGATAGGGCATAACTCCTGTGACAGAGGCAGTCCATGTCCATGCACACGTGGCACCAGCAGGGTCCCCACAAGCCAAGAAGCTGTGCCATCTTCATGCTCAGCTCTCACTGGGGCAGAGCTGCCACAGGCAAAAAAAGCCTTGCGTCTATGCATGCAAGGTCGCCTCTGTCGTGTCCGACTCTGCGACCTTGTAGACTGCGGCCTGCCAGGCTTCTCTGTCAGAGAGGGGGTTCTTCAGGCAAGAATATTGGAGTGTATTGGCCAAAACTGGTTGCCACACCCTTCTAGAGCACTATATTTCCTGCTGCCCTAATCGCCAACCCCCCTGAGTACCTGGTGCTGCCAGGATCCCTGCAACCCAAGCAGCTGCACCACCTCCACACCCAGCCATCACAAGAGCAAACCCAAGCCCTCCAGGACAGCTTCAGGAGCTAAACCCCGGTGGGCAATCCACACGGAGAGGTGAAAATAACACCACAATTGGAGCCCAGGGACAGTGTGGCTAGGGGAAAAGACCCAACACTTTCCCACCAGCTGTACAAGCTACAGATTAAATCCACATGATCAACTAAGCAGACTCTGTGTCTATGAAATATGTAAAAGGCCATGGAGAGTTCCCACAAAAGAAAACGCACTAGTTCTGATAGCTGTGGGCATTGGAAGCAAGAACATACAGGAGTCGGATCAGATTAGAATCAGAGCTGCCCCCACAGCAGGTCCAGAGATTAGCACACGTTGGAGGGCATCCTAGGGAGATAAGGTGAACTGTGATTCCCAGTGAGAGAAACTGACAACAGTACCTCAAGAAAAACATTTACTATTCTTATTTTTTTTACTTGTTCTGTACATTCTCTTGGATTTTTTTTCTTTTCTTCCTCTCTGTTGTAGTTGTTGATTTTTTTTCGGCACTAAGAAATCCAATTAAGCTTTTGAGCTTTTTTTTTTTCCTCAGTAACACTTTTTTATTGTTGTCATAAACCTCTGCCTCTACGTTGGGCTTTTGCAGTTCTGTGGAGTTTTCCTCTTTCCTCTTTTCTTTTCTCTTTTTTAATTTTTTAACCTATTATTAGTTTTTCCACATTGATTCCTTTGTTTGCTATTCCTACTGTTCTTTTGCCCTTGGATTAATCATTAACGTATATAAATCTTCTTTGTCTACCTCTATTTAACTTTGCAGCGCTATTTTTTCTTTTCTTTCTCTCTTTTCCTCTCAACATATTTGTTAGATTTATTTTCATTGCTTTATTTCCCAATTGGCAACTTGCTTTAGTTTTGTTTTCCAGTTTGTTCTAGTAGATACAATTTTCAGTTTCCTTAGTTTCCCAGGTCAATCTATTGTACTTTATTTTTGTTGGACTGTTTTGATTTTGCTTATGGGAGTATATGTATATGTGTATTCAGTCACACTTTCTATCATTGTTATAAACCTCTGCCTCTATGTTGGGCTTTGGCAGCTCTGTAAAGTTGTCCTTTCTTTTCCTTTTTTCTTTCTTCTTCCATTTTTTCTTTTTCTCTTTTCTATAATTTTAATTTTTTAAACCTATTATATTTTTTCTACATTTATTCCTTTGTTTGCCTTTCCTACTGCTCTTTTCCCCTTGCAGTTAATCTTTAATGTATATAAAACTTCATCTACCTCTATTTAACTTTGCATATCTGTTCTTTCTTTCTTTTCTTTCTTTCCTTTCCTCTCAATATATTTGTAAGTTTTGTTATCATTGCTTTATTCCTCACTTGGCACCTTGCTTTAGTTTTGTTTTCCAGTTTGTGCTTAAGTTAGTTTTGTTCTTAACTGGTAAATATAATTTTTTATTTCTTTTGTTCACTGGGTCAGTCTACTATATTTTTGTTGGACTGTTTTCACTTTGCTCATGGGTGTATATGTATATGTGTATATTCCATTATTTTAATTATTATTTTCCTGATTTTGTAATTTCCATTCATCTGGGGTTCATCTTTGGTCTCTTGTTTTTGGATATTTGTTTTAATCTCACTTAATGCCATAACAAACCACTTGTGGAATCTTTGTTCTTGACCAGAGATCAAGCCCTAAGCTTTTGGAATGGGAGCACTGACTCCAAGACCCTAGACTTCCAGAGAACTAATCCTAGGGAGTATCAGATAGGAAGAACTCACTCAAAGTAAACCACTGGAATACAAGAACCAGCATCACTCAATCACCAGTAGCACCCCATGCAGGATGCCTCATCTAAACAACAAACAAGACAAAACTACAAACCTAATCAATCACCGAAGAATTGATGCTTTTGAACTGTGGTGTTGGAGAAGACTCTTGAGAGTCCCTTGGACTGCAAGGAGATCCAACCAGTCCATTCTGAAGGAGATCAACCCTGGGATTTCTTTGGAAGGAATGATGCTAAAGCTGAAACTTCAGTACTTTGGCCACCTCATGTGAAGAGTTGACTCATTGGAAAAGACTCTGATGCTGGGAGGGATTGGGGGAAGGAGGAGAAGGAGACGACCGAGGATGAGATGGCTGGATGGCATCACAGACTCGATGGATGTGAATCTGAGCGAACTCCGAGAGATGGTGATGAACAGGGAGGCCTGGCATGCTATGATTCATGGGGTCGCAAAGAGTTGGACACGACTGAGCGACTGAACTAAACTGAACTGAATCATCATCAGACAGGATTATCACCTCACTCAGCCTTGCCATCAGAGTAAAGACAAGCAAAAACTCAGCACAAATCTCACCCTATACGAAGCTAACACAACACTTTCACAGCATCATCTTTCAGGATTTGAAATAGCTCAACTGGAATTGCATCACCTCCACTAGCTTTGTTTGTTGTGATGCTTCCTAAGGCCCACTTGACTTCCCATTCCAGGATGTCTGGCTCTAGGTGAGTGATCACACCATTATGATTATCTTGATCATGAAGCTCTTTTTTGCACAGTTCTTCTGTGTATTCTTGCCACCTCTTCTTAATATCTTCTTACATTGCTGCTGCTGCTGCTAAGTTGCTTCAGTCATGTCCGACTCTGTGTGATCCCATAGATGGCAGCCCACCAGCATCTGTCATCCCTGGGATTCTCCAGGCAAGAACACTGGAGTGGGTTGCCATTTCCTTCTCCAATGCATGAAAGTGAAAATTGAAAATGAAGTCACTCAGGTGCATCCAACTATTAGCGTTACCAAATGTAAAATAGATGGCCAACAGGAATTTGCTGTATGACTCAGGAAATTCAAATAGGGGCTCTGTATCAACCTAGAGGGGTGAGATGGGGAGGGAGATGGGAAGGATTCATGTTGAGGTTTGACAGAAAACAGCAAAATTCTATAAATCAATTATTATTCAATAAAAAATAATTTTTAAGTGGGCAGAAGACCTAAATAAATATTTTCCAAAGACATAGCTATGTAATACACAAAAAGATACTCAACATTGCTCATTATTAGAAAAATGCAAACCAAAATCCCAATGAGGTATTCTCATACCAGTCAGAATATGAAAGTGAAAGGAGCTTAGTTGTGTCCGACTCTTTGCAACTCCATGGACTAAACAGTCCATGGAATTCTCTAGGCCAGCATACTGGATTGGGTAGCCTTTCCCTTCTCCAAGGGATCTTCCCAACCCAGTCAGAATAGCCATCATCAAAAAGTCTACAAACAATAAATGCTGGCCAGAATGTGAAGAAAAGGGAACCCTCTTATACTTTTGGTGGGAATGCAAACTGATACAACCACTATGGAAAACAGTATAGAGATTCTTTCTTTAAAAACCAAGAATAAAACTACCGTAAGACTCAGCAATCCCACTACTTGTCATATACTCTGAGGAAACCAGAATTGAAAGGCACTTTATTTTTCAATATTGAATGTAGTGAAAAAACAAACTAGAAAAGAACTTTAGTATCACAGAGCTTTAAATTGTGTGAAGGTGTACAGTTAGAAAAGATATCATGTGTGAAAATTACCACCCTTGGTAGAATGTTCTTGTCTTGCTTGCAAATTGGAAATACGTGTATTAATTTTTTAATTTCCATGTCCTGGCTACTTGTCAAAAAATGATACCAGAGTGCATTTCATCCTAAATGTAAAATCCAGGCATCATAAGTTTTTTAAAAATTTATTTAGTGTGTCCAAAATCACTGCAGACAGTGAGCGCAGCCATGAAATTAAAAGATGTTTGCTCCTTGGAAGGAAAGCTATGACAAATCAAGACAACATGTTAAAAAGCAGGTACATCACTTGCCAACAAAGATCCATATAGTCAAAGCTATGATTTTATCAGTAGTCATGTACGGATGTGGGCACTGGATCATCAAAAAGTCCATGCCCAAGAACTGATGCTTTTAAATGTTGGCACTAAATAAGACTCTGGAGACTTCTTTGGACTGCAAGGAAATCAAACCAGTCAATCCTAATGGAAATCAACCCTGAATACGCATTGGAAGGACTGATACTGAACCTGAAGCTCCAGTACTTTGGCCACCTGAGGGGAGATCTGATTCATTGGGAAAGATCTTGATGTTCGGAAAGATTGAACTCAAAAGCAGAAGGCAATGGCAGAGGATGAAATAGTTAGATAGCATCACTGACTCAATGGACATGAATTTGAGCAAACTTTGGGAGATAATGTAAGACAGAGGAGCCTGGTGTGCTGCAGTCCATGGGATCACAAAAAGCCACACTTGACTGAGCAACTGAACAGCAAAACAAAAGACAGAATCATTGATGTATGTAGTGCTAAGTAAATATGAAGACTGGCCCTGATATAACCTACAGGATTTAGCTGAGGATCTGAAAAAGTCATGCCTAATCCCAAAGAAAGGCAATGCCAAAGAATGCTCAAACTACTGTACAATTGCACTCATCTCACATGCTAGTAAAGTAATGT
>SJYC01044105.1:0-41378 GCA_006408675.1 Madoqua kirkii | reverse complement strand
TACAGTTCTGTGTATTCTTGCCACCTCTTCTTAATATCTTCTGCTTCTGTTAGATCCATACCATTTCTGCCCTATATTGTGCCCATCTTTTCATGAAATATTCCCTTGGTATCTCTAGTTTTCTTGAAGAGATCTCTAGTCTTTCCCATCCTATTGTTTGCCTCTATATCCTTGCATTGATCACTGAGAAAGGCTTTCTTATCTCTCCTTGCTACTCTTTGGAACTCTACATTCAAATGGGTTTATCTTTCCTATTTTCCTTTGCCTTTCACTTCTCTTCTTTTCTCAGCTATTTGTAAGGCCTCCTCAGGCAGCCATTTTGCCTTTTTGCATTTCTTTCGGGGGGGGGGTGGTTTTGATCACTGCCTCCTGTACAGTGCCATGAACCTCTGTCCATAGTTCTTCAGGTGCTCTGTCTATCAGATCTAATTCCTATAATCTATTTCTCACTTCCACTGTATATTCATAAGGGATTTGATTTAGGTCATACCTGAATGGTCTAGTGGTTTTCCCTACTTTCTTCAATTTAAGTCTGAATTTTGCAATAAGAAGTTCATGGTCTGAACTCCTTAAGTTTCCAATAGTATTCATCATATTCATCTTACGTTCCCATATGTATTCTTCTTATGAAAACTAAATCACTAGCAAGGAGAACATCTTACTGCTACATCAACAGAATGGATGGATCTTCATGAATGAGTATGAGGAAAGGAGATTGTCACAGAATCTTCTTACCATTTACATTATGTGAATGTTAAGATCAGACTCTGATGCTGGGAGGGATTAGGGGCAGGAGGAGAAGGAGACGACTGAGGATGAGATGGCTGGATGGCATCACGGACTCGATGGACGTGAGTCTGAGTGAACTCTGAGAGATGATGATGAACAGGGAGGCCTGGCGTGCTGCGATTCATGGGGTCACAAAGAGTTGGACACGACTGAGCCACTGAACTGAACTGAAGATCAGACTAAACTGTGATACAGTGATGGAGATCAGGACAGTACACAGGACATGACACTGAAGAAAAAATGAATGTGAGGCTGTGGTGGTGGTTTTTAGTGTGATACAGGATATAAATGAGAGGATCTTCTGAGGATTTCAGATTTTTCTATCTTGATCAGGACCTTGGTTACATTTTAATTATTGAAATAGTCATTGACATGCACATATTCTCTATCTATTCATGACTTCATGCACAAGATTTGATTCAACTAAAATTCAAAGAAAAATGAAGAATAGTAAGTGACAAAATCTGTACTGTGAAGGAAGTTCTCTACATCAGTCTCCAGTGAAGAGACTGACAATGTAATATGAATAAGGAATACTACACAAGCAATCAGTTACATGTGAGTCTTATATGGTGTGTTTTCCTCACCTCTTATCTCCAAATCAATGTCTTCTTCTCACAACACTGTTATGAACTTTGAAATAAATAGATTAGATACATGTCCCCACTCTTTGAATGCTGTCACGTACTGTATGACGCTCACCTCACAAAGGACAGGGGCAAATCCTCTTACATAGGTTGGGTGTGCAGACAAGTCAAATAGGGTAGTTTTCATCTGTGCTGCTTCCAGTTCCTCCTCTTCTCAAACACTTCAACAAAAAACATATTGTTTGCCAACATAGTGCCAGGTTTTGTGATGAGCACTGGCAGACAATACACAAGAGAGATGTGTTCCCTTTCTTTCTCTATAACATAGTATACATGCAATCACAAGTGTGGAGGTGATATGAAGGATAGTGTAGGGAGCTAAGGGAGTCACCAGGAATTTATATAGCCATGCTGATATTTTGAAAATGAGAACAAAGAGGGGTGCAGGGCATCCCAGAGAGCACATATACTGGAGATGCACATCAGGAAATGAGCTAAATGCAGCAATGGTTGCACAATGGGCAAAACTTCTCTTCTATGAGCTAGACATGACAGAGAAGGGAACTGAGCTTACATTCTCAGCTAACTTCTCTTGTTATTGATAGAAAAGCAGTTTGCCTGTCTCAGTAAGGAAAAGGGAGGTTTCATTTTGTCTACCTTCCAATCCAGTAACTGCCTTCACTTTCCTCCTCTCTTCTGTAGTCAGGGTTGCTTCACCACTCATTATTCCACGTCTGTATGCAGCTTTTTAAGTTCATTGTTAGCAAGATAATGCTCAAAATCCTTCAAGCTGGGCTTCAACAGTACCTGCATGAAGGACTTCCAGATTTACAAGTGGGATTTAGAAAAGGCAGAGGAACCAGATATCAAATTACCAACATCTGTTGTATCATAGAAAAAAAACAGGGAATTCCATAAAAACATCTGCTTCATTGACTATGCTAAAGCCTTTGACTGTGTGGATCACAAAAAACTGTGGAAAATTCTTAACAAGATGGAAATACCAGACCACCATACCTGCCTCCTGTGAAACCTGTATACAGGTCAAGAAGCAACAGTTAGAAATGGAAATGAAACAACAGACTGGTTTGAAGTTGGGAAAGGAGTACGTCAAGGCTGTTTACTGTCACTCTGTTTATTTAACTTACATGAGAAGGGCAGCAAGCAAAATGCCAGGCTGGAAGAATCACAAGCTGAAATCAAGATTTCTGAAAGAAATATCAACAGCCTCATGTATGCAGAAGGTACCACTCTAGTAACAGAAAGTGAGGAACTAAAAATCTAAAGAACTAACAGTCAGGAACTAAAGAGTCTCTTGATGAGGATGAAAGAAGAGAGTGAAAAGGCTGGCTTAAAACTCAACATTCAAAAACTAAGATCATGGCATCCAGTCCCATCACTTCATGCAAAGAGATGGGGAGAATGTGGAAACAATGACAGATTTAACTTTCTTGGGCTCCAAAAGCACTACATATGATCACAGCAGCCATGAAATTAAAAGATGATTGCTCCTAGGAAGAAAAGGATTGACAAACCTAAACAGTGTTTTAAAAGGCAAAGACATCATTTTGCCAAAAAATATCTGTATTGTCAAAGCTATGGTTTTTCCATCAAAGAGATGGGGAGAATGTGGAAACAATGACAGATTTAACTTTCTTGGGCTCCAAAAGCACTACATATGATCACAGCAGCCATGAAATTAAAAGATGATTGCTCCTAGGAAGAAAAGGATTGACAAACCTAAACAGTGTTTTAAAAGGCAAAGACATCATTTTGCCAAAAAATATCTGTATTGTCAAAGCTATGGTTTTTCCAGTAGTCATGTACAGATGTGACAGCTTGATGATAGAGAAGGGTGGGAAAAAAAAAGTGAAGTCTCTCAGTCGTGTCTGACTCTTTGCAACCCCATGGACTGTAGACTACCAATGTTCTCCATCCATGGGATTCTCCAGGCAAAAATACTGGAGTGGGTTGCCATTTCCTTCTCTATGAGCCCTGAAGAATTGATGCTTTCAAAGTGTTGTGCTGTGGAGGACTCTTGAGAGTCCCTTGGGCTGCAAGGAGAACAAAATAGTCAATCCTAAAGGAAATCAAGTCACTGGAAGGGACTGATGCTGAAGCTCCATACTTTGGCCTCCTGGTGCAAATGCTGCCTCATTGGAAAAAAAAAACGTGATGCTCAATAAGATTGAAGGCAAAAAGAGAAAGGGCAACAGAGGATGAGATGGTTGTATGGCATCACCAACTCAATGAACATGAGTTTGAGCAAACTCCAAGTATAGTGAAGCACAGAGAAGTCTGTCATGCTACAGTTCGTGGGGTTGCAAAGAGTCAGACACAACTTAGCAACTGAACATCAACAACAAAGTACTCGTGAGGTTTGTTGATGATAATCAGCCACTGAGAAGATTCTACCAACCACCTGATGAATGATGGGCACACAAGTTCAGCCAGTTGTCTCTCCATTATTTGTCACATTATTATTGATAACAGATGCTTTTTGCCTTCCATCTAAAATCCACCACTTCACTTGTTGGGTCAAAAATAGAAATTCATGTTCTGTTAAACAAATTCAGGAAAATATGAGCCCCTAAATATTATGAGTATATAATAATACATTCATAAATAAATATTAACTCAAATATGAGTTTCTTTGTATTACATACATCACAGACTTTGGAGTCAAACTGCCCCTCTGTTTATTTACCAGGGGATTTTTAAAGAAACTTTAAAGTTTAAACTTAGAGTTACTCACAAGCATGATTTCCTCCCAAACTTTGGCATATGATCTAGCAATTTTGTGCACATAGTGTATTTTCATAACACATATTCTTTTAAAAAAGAAGCTCTTAAATTATGTAAGCGCCAACACCAACAAGTATTGTAAGTACACCTGCTACTTACTACTCCACTACCAGTGTTATTGGTAACTAACTACACAAATGAGTCACTTATTTACTGGGTTAGTCAAAAAGTTTGTTCAGAGTTTTCAGTAATATCTTACAGAAAAACCAGTTTTTTTGGCTAACCCAATATATCTAACTCAGTTCTCTCATCAACAAAGTAAGGAAAGGAACTTTCCTGGCAGTCCACTGGTTACGACTTTTCCTCCAAATGCAGGAAGTGTGGATTCAACCTCTGATTGGGGAACTACGATCCCACATGCCTAGCAGCCAAAAAGCCAAAACAAGCAGAAGCAATACTGTAGCAAATTCAATAAAATATTTTTTAATGGTCCACATTTTTAAAATCTTATTAAAAAGAGTGGTGCAATATATTTTAAATAATTAAAAGAGAAAATCTACAACCATGATACTTTATCCAGCAAGACTCTCGTTCAGATTGGACAGAGAAATCAAAAGCTTCACAGGCAAGAAAAATTTAGAGAATTCAGCACCATCAAATGAGTCATACAAAAATACTAACGGAAATTCTGTAGGTAAGGGAGGCAGAAAAGAGGCCACAACTGTATACAAGAAAATCTAAATGGGAAACCACACAGGTAAAGGCAAACAAAATAATTGTAAGATATCATCCACACACAAATATGATATCAAAACCAGTCATAATTATTAGAAGAGAAGAGCATAGCTGCAGAAATGGGAACTATATTTGAAATTAAGAAACCAGCAACTTAAAAGAAATTTGTACATATATATAAAACTAATTATAAAAAAACATATGGAGGCTGAACAACACACTGCTGAATAACAAACAAATCACAGAAGAAATCAAAATATGCATAGAAACAAATGAAAATTAAAACACAAAAACCCCAAACATGTGGGACACTGTAAAAGCAGTGCTAAGGGGAAGGTTCATAGCAATACAGGCATATCTCAAGAAACAAGAAAAAAGTCAAATAAATAACCTAAGTCTACACCTAAAGCAACTAGAAAAGGAAGAAATTATGAACCCCAGGGTTAGCAGAGGGAAAGAAATCTTAAAAATTAGGGCAGAAATAAATGCAAAAGAAACAAAAGAGACTATAGCAAAAATAAACAAAGGCAAAAGCTGGTTCTTTGAGAGGACAAATAAAATTGACAAACCATTAACCAGACTCATCAAGAAACAAAGGGAGAAAAATCAAATCAATAAAAGTAGAAATGAAAATGGAGAGATCACAACAGACAACACAGAAATACAGAGACTGCCATCGGCAATTAAATGCCAATAAAATGGACAACTTGGAAGAAACAGACAAATTCTTAGAAAAGTACAACTTTCCAAAGCTGAACCAGGAAGAAATAGAAAATCTTAACAGATCTATCACAAGCACGTAAATTGTAACTGTAATCAGAAATCTTCCAACAAACAAAAGCCCAGGTCCAGACGGCTTCACAGCTGAATTCTACCAAAAATTTTGAGAAGAGCTAACATCTATCCTACTCAAACTCTTCCAGAAAATTGCAGAGGAAAGTAAACTTCTAAACTCATTCTATGAGGCCACCATCACCCTAATACCAAACTCTGACAAAGATGCCACAAAAAAAGAAAACTACAGGCCAATATCACTGATGAACATAGATGTAAAAATCCTTAACAAAATTCTAGCAATCAGAATCCAACAACACACTGAAAAGATCATACATCATGACCAAGTGGGCTTATCCCAGGGATGTAAGGATTCTTCAATATCTGCAAATCAATGTAATACACCACATAAACAAATTGAAAAATAAAAAACATAGGATTATCTCAACAGGTGCAGAGAAAGTCTTTGACTAAATTCAACATCCATTTATGACAAAAACTCTCCAGAAAGCAGGAAAAGAAGGAACATATCTCAACATAATAAAAGCTATATATGACCAACCTACAGTAAACATTATCCTCACTGGTCAAAAATTGAAAATATTTCCCTTAAAGTCAGGAACAAGACAAGGGTGCCCACTTTCACCACTACTATTCAACATAGTTTTGGAAGTTTTGGCCACAGCAATCAGAGCAGTAAAACGAATCCAAATTGGAAAATCAAAAGTAAAACTCTCACTGTTTGCAGATGACATGATCCTCTACATAGAAAACCCTAAAGACTCCACCAGAAAATTACTAGGGCTAATCAATGAATATAGCAAAGTTGCAGGATACAAACTCAACACACAGAAATCCCTTGCATTCCTATACACTAACAATGAGAAAATAGAAAGAGAAATTAAGGAAACAATTTCATTCACCACTGCAATGAAAAGAATAAAATACTTAGGAATATATCTATCTAAAGAAACAAAAGACCTATATATAGAAAACTATAAAACACTGATGAAAGAAATCAAAGAGGACACTAATAGATGGAGAAATATTCCATGTTCATGGATCGGAAGAGTCAATATAGTGAAAATGAGCATACTACCCAAAGCAATTTACAGATTCAATGCAATCCCCATCAAGCTACCAACAGTATTTTTCACAGAACTAGAACAAATTATCTCAAGATTTGTATGGAAATACAAAAAACCGCGAATAGCAAGGGCAATATTGAGAAAGAAGAATGGTACGGGAGGAATCAACCTGCCTGACTTCAGGCTCTACTACAAAGCCACAGTCATTAAGACAGTATGGTACTGGCACAAAGACAGAAATATAGACCAATGGAACAAGATAGAAAGCCATGAGATAAACCCACACACATATGGACACCTTATCTTCGACAAAGGAGGCAAGAACATACAATGGAGTAAAGACAGTCTCTTTAACAGGTGGTGCTGGAAAAGCTGGTCAACCATTTGCAAAAGAATGGAACTAGACCACTTTCTAACACCACACACAAAAATAAACTCAAAATGGATTAAAGATCTAAACGTAAGACCAGAAACTATAAAACTCCTTGAGGAGAACATAGGCAAAACACTTTCGGACATATATCACAGCAGGATCCTCTATGATCCACCTCCCAGTATACTGGAAATAAAAGCAAAAATAAACAAATGGGACCTAATTAAAATCAAAAGCTTCTGCACAACAAAGGAAACTATAAGTAAGGTGAAAAGACAGCCTTCTGAATGGGAGAAAACAATAGCAAATGAAGCAACTGACAAACAACTAATCTCAAAGATATACAAGCAACTTATGCACCTCAACTCCAGAAAAACAAATGATCCAATCAAAAAATGGGCCAAAGATCTAAACAGGCATTTCTCCAAAGAAGACATACGGATGGCTAACAAACACATGAAAAGATGCTCAACATCACTCATTATCAGAGAAATGCAAATCAAGACCACAATGAGGTACCACTTCACACCAGTCAGAATGGCTGCGATCCAAAAATCTACAAGCAATAAATGCTGGAGAGGATGTGGAGAAAAGGGAACCCTCTTACACTGTTGGTGGGAATGCAAACTAGTACAGCCACTATGGAAAACATTGTGGAGATTCCTTAAAAAACTGGAAATAGAACTGCCTTATGACCCAGTAATCCCACTGCTGGGCATACACACCAGGGAAACCAGAATTGAAAGAGACACAGGTACCCCAATGTTCATCACAGCACTGTTTATAATAGCCAGGACATGGAAGCAACCTAGATGTCCATCAGCAGATGAATGGATAAGAAAGCTGTGGTACATATACACAATGGAGAATTACTCAGCCACTAAAAAGAGTAAATTTGAATCAGTTTTAATGAGGTGGATGAAACTGGAGCCAATTATACTGAGTGAAGTAAGCCAGAAAGAAAAACACCAATACAGTATACTAACACATATATATGGAGTTTAGAAAGATAGTAATGATAACCCTGTATGTGAGACAGCAAAAGAGACACAGACGTCTAGAACAGTCTTTTGGATTCTGTGGGAGAGGGTGAGGGTGGGATGATTTGGGAGGATGACATTGAAACATATATAATATATGTGAAATGAATCGCCAGTCCAAGTTCGATGCATGATACAGGATGCTTGGGGCTGGTCCACTGGGATGACCCAGAGGGATGGTATGGGGAGGTGGGAGGGGAGTTCAGGATGGGGAACATGTGTACACCCATGGTGGATTTATGTTGATGTATGGCAAAACCAATACAATATTGTAAGGTAAAAAAATAAAATAAATAAAAAGAACCTTGTACATATATGAGCACCGAAGAATTGATGCTTTTGAACTGTGGTGTTGGAGAAAACTCTTGAGAGTCCCTTGGACTGCAAGGAGATCCAATCAGTCCATTCTGAAGGAGATCAACCCTGGGATTTCTTTGGAAGGGATGATGCTAAAGCTGAAACTCCAGGACTTTGGCCACCTTAAGAGTTGACTCATTGGAAAAGACTCTGATGCTGGGAGGGATTGGGGGCAGGAAGAGAAGGGGACGACAGAGGAAGAGATGGCTGGATGGCATCACTGACTTGATGGACGTGAGTCTGAGTGAATTCCGGGAGTTGGTGATGGACAGGGAGGCCTGGCGTGCTGCAGTTCATGGGGTCACAAAGAGTCAGACACAACTGAGTGACTGAAATGAACTGAACTGTACTATACTATACATATATAGATTGCTATATAAAACCTCAAGGCGGGGGTGCTTCCCTGGTGGTCCAATGGTTAAGAATTTGCCTTGCAATGCAGAGTACACTGGTTTGATCCCTGGTCAGGGAAGATCCCATATGCCATGGAGCAACTAAACCTGTTTCCACAACTACTGAGGCTGTGTTCCAGAGCCCATGTCAAAGTCAAAGTGAAAGTTGCTCTGTCGTGTCCGACTCTTTGTGATCCCATGGGCTATAGAGTCCGTGGAATTCTCTAGGCCAGAATACTGCATGGGTAGCCATTCCCTTCTCCACCCAGGGATGGCACCCAGGTCTCCCACATTGCAGGTGGATTCCTTATCAGCTGAGCCACAATGGGAAGCCCAAAAATACTGGAATGGGTGGCCTATCCCTTCTGCAGAGCCCATGAGCAGCAACTAAAGCCTCTGCACTGAAACTACTAAAGTGAGGGCACATAGAGCCTGTGCTCCACAACAAGAAAAGCCACTGCATTGAGGAGCCCGCACATGACAACCAGGAGTAGCCCTCATGCGCTACCACTAGAGAAAGCCCCCGCATGCTGTTTTTCATAATGGCTGCATCAATTTTACATCAGCACTAAAAGTGTACAAGTGTTCCCTTCTCTCAACATTATCACCAGTACTTATTATCTATTACCTTCTTGATAGCTATGGATGAAAACCAATGGCCAATCAAAAGAAATAGAGCATCTTTTCAAGCCAACCTAGGCATTATATTCCAAAAGACAGACTTCCAGAAAATTCTGAAGTCTGTTCTGTTTGTTAGAAGTTGAAGCCAAAGTAATAAATGTTTTAAGACAAAGAATCATACATCAAAATGTCACACTGACATTTGTTCAGTTCTGAATGTAACAAGTGAGAGTAGGTCACCATGACCCGTTTCGGTTGATCTTGCATCCCCAATTCGGTTGAGCATGCAAACGACAGAGAAGGTCTGATTAATGTCTAACATAGATGCACATTAAGGAGGCACCAGTTAAGGGCCAGGAATATGCTAAGCTTCAAGTCCAGCCTCAAAAAAAAATTTCCATCATAGCCATTCCATCAGGTGTGACCTACCCCAGTGTAGTTTTGATTTACATTTCTCTGATTATTGATGATTTTGAGGAATTTTTTATATATCCGTTAGCCATTTGTATTTCTTCCTTGGAGAAATGTCTATTCAGTTCCTTTGCCCATTTTTCTGATTTCATTTTACGTTGATAAGATTCAATATAAATAACCTCAGATATGCAGATGATACCACCCTTATGGCAGAAAGTGAAGAGGAACTGAAGAGCCTCTTGATAAAAGTGAAAGAGAAGAGTGAAAAAGCTGGCTTAAAATTCAACATTCAAAAAACTAAGATCATGGCATCTGGTCCCATCACTTCATGGCAAATAGTTGGGGAAACAATGGAAACAGTGACAGATGTTATCTTCTTGGGCCCCAAAATCACTGCAAATGGTGACTGCAGCCATGGAATTGAAAGACACTTGCTCCTTTGAGGAAGAGCTGTGACCAACCTAGACAGCATATTAAAAAGCAGACACATTAAGGTCTGTCTAGTCAAATCAATATTTTTTCCAGTAGTCATGTATGGATGTGAGAGTTGGACTATAAAGAAAGCTGAGCGCCAAAGAATTGATGCTTTTGAACTGTGCTGTTGGAGAAGACTCTTGAGAGTCCCTTGGACTGCAAGAAGATCCAACCAGTCCATTCTAAAGGAGATCAGTCCTGGGTGTTCATTGGAAGGACTGATGTTGAAGCTGAAGCTCCAATATTTTGGCCACCTGTTGGGAAGAACTGACTCACTGAAAAATATCCTGAAGCTGGGAAAGATTGAAGGCAGGAAGACAAGGGGACAACAGAGGATGAGATGGTTGGATGGCATCATCAACTTGATGGACATGAGTGTGAGCAAACTCCAGGAGTTGGTGATGGACAGGGAAGCCTGGAGTGCTCTAGTTCACTAGGTCACAAAGAGTCAGACATGACTGAGCAACTGAACTGAACTGAAGATACAGATAACATAAAATTTACATTCCACAAATTATAATCCAAATATTGGCTATATTCTCTCATGTTGCATAATCCATCCTTGGGTGGTTGTTCTTGTTGCTGGTCAGTCGCTAAGTCATATCTGACTCCATGGACTACAGCATGCCAGGCTCTTCTGTCCTCCACTATCTCCAGGAGTTTGCTCAAATTCATGTCCTTTGAGTCGATGGTGCTATCTAACCCTCACATGCTCTGCTGCCTCCTTCTCCTTTGCCTTCGATCTTTCCCAGCATCAGAATCTTTGCTAGTGAGTCAGCTCTCCATATCAAGTGGCCACTGTATTGGAACTTCAACTTCAACATCAGTCCCTCCAATGAATATTCAGTGTTGATTTCCTTTAGGATTGACTGGTTTGATCTCCTTGCTGTCCAAGAGATTCTCAAGAGTCCTCCAGCACAATCCCAAGGCATCAATTCTTTGGTGCTCAGCCTTCTTTATGGTTCAACTCATATGAATTGATCCACAAGATCCATACACAACTACTGGAAAAACCATAGATTTGACTATATAGACCTTCATTGGCAAAGTAATGTCTCTGTTTTTTAATACCTTGTGTAGGTTTCTCATAACTTACCTTCCAAGAAGCAAACGTCTTTTAATTTCATGGCTGCAGTCACCATCTGCAGGGTTTTTGGAGCCCAAGAAAATAAAATCTGTCACTGCTTCCACTTTTTAGTCTTCTGTTTGCCATGAAGTGATGGGACTGAATGCCATGATCTTAGTTTATTGAATGTAGAGTTTCAAGCAAGTTTTTCACTCACCTCTTTCATCCTCATCAAGAGGCTCTTTAGTTTCTCTTCACTTTCTGCCATTACAGTGGTATCATTTGCATATTGAAGTTGTTGATATTTCTCCCAGCAATTGATTCCAGTCTGTGATTTACCCAGCCTGGCATTTCACCTGATATACTCTGCATATAAGTTAAATAAGTGGAGTGACAATATACAGCCTTGTCTCCTTTCCCAGTGTGGAAATAGAAATTGCACCACATTCCACTTTGCTTTAATTAAAGCAAAGGATTATATTTTGTTAATTATTTGTTGTTACAGTACCAACAATGAACACTTGCTTTCTGTTCTTTTCTCAGAAAAATCACAGGGCATCTACTCTTTCATCTCTCAAATTCCATTTTCTGTAAATGACTGAAGACTGTGTAGCAGACTTATTATAGATTACTCAAAGGTCAAGTAGCTGGCAAAGTCCTATGCTGGTTTCAGAGAATCACGGAGGACAAACATATTTAGACAGTTAAATCTTTAAACAGATTTAATAGTCATCAGATACAAGTATTTTTGGTAAATAATTCTCTATGACTTCACAAAAAATCAAACACCCAATGCTCCCAAAAGAATAGGCAAACTGATTCTTTGATCTGTTGCAGTAGTGAAGTGGGTTAGACCCATTGAGAAATTGTCATGAGGTCACATAAATGTACTGTGAGTTAATAAAAGAAAACATTTTCCTTCTTTTAAGCTCCTCTCCATAAAGTCATTTTGATTCCTCTTGAATACCACCTGTTCCCAATAGCCTTTGAGGAATTCTTGGATGAAATTGGTGGCCTAGGGAAATTCCAGATACTTTAGATGGTTTCTCTGATAGCTCAGTTGGTAGAGAATCTACCTGCAATGCAGGAGACTCTGGTTCGATTCCTAGATTGGGAAGATCTGCTGGAGAAGGGAAAAGCTACGCACTCCAGTATCCTGGCCTGGAGAAGTCAAGGTATTGTATAGACTCCCAAAGAGTCAGATATGACTGAGCAACTTTCACTTTCACTTTTTCAAATGGTTTTAATTCTCCCTTCTCTCACAATAGTGATCTGTCATATGCTGTTGGAGAATTTCACTGCAGCCATTCCTGGTCATTGTTGCTGAGTCCACATTCTTGATAATGCCAGTGTCTCAGATAATGACACTGGGATCCTCAGCCCTGATGTCCTCCTGAGAATATCCATCCCCTTGGATTCTAACTTGAAGCCATAGAAATGTCATCATTTCCTCCACCTCCAGTGGCAGCTCCTTCACCTGAATGGGACCTTCCCCAAGATGAGTGAGTAGAACACGGAATCCTGTGTGGACAACTGGGTGTATGACCTCAGCTTGTTCTCTTCCACCATTGTGACTGAGGTAAAGGCCTCATTTACCTCTTGTAACTATATGATCTCTATGTTTAGAAGAACATAAACAGGGTTCAAGCTTTCAATTACTGAGTAGATAGTATAGCCAGCTGTCTTTTATTCTTTTAGTAAGTAGTGGTTACCTTTTTAATTACCAAGCACTTTATTTTTTTATTACAACTGAGTATAGTGGAAAAACAAACTGGAAATGAATCTTAGTATCACAAAACTTTAAATTGTGTTAAGGTATACAGTTAGACAGATAGAGTGAGTGAAAAATTATCCTTGGTCAAATGTTCTTAGCCTACTTGCAAATTAGGAAATAGTTCCTACTTGGAAATAGTGGTATTAATTTTTAAAAATTTCCATGTCCTGGCTACTTCTCAGAGAAATATTGTCAGAGTGCATTTCACTCTAAGTGTAAAATCCAGACCTCGTTAATGAAAAACGTCCTTCATGTTTTTAATATGTGGCAAAGATTTAGAACCACCAAGGAACGCAGTGCTAAGTGAATATGAAGACTGGTCTTGATATAACCTAAAGGAGTTAACTGAGGGCTGCTGCTGTTGCTGCTGCTGCTGCTGCTGCTGCTGCTGCTGCTGCTAAGTGGCTTCAGTCGTGTCCAATTCTGTGCGACCCCATAGACGGCAGCCTACCAGGCTCCTCTGTACATGGGATTTTTCAGGCAAGAGTACTGGAGTGGGGTGCCATTGCTTCTAGAGAAGGCTATTTAAGCTAAGACTTGAATGATATAGATGAATAATGTGGTAAAGGAAACCAGAGAGTGTGTTCACTGAGGGCTATTGAAGTGAGTGAACATTGAGGGCGATAAGATGCTGTGAAGCTGCTCTGTTCTGACTTCCTTCTCTTCCAGTGGGACCTTGTATGTGATTAACAATCACAGAAATCAGTGTTTCAGTCTCTATTCATGGCTGGAATGCTGGCGGGATCCTCATATATGGCCATCTCTCAGACAGGTGAGTATCTCCACATCCCTGTTACCCTTCTTCTGTAGTATTTTCACAGTTTGTACTTAATTATTTCATGAAGAAGTCTTTCCTGAGTTCCAGTATGTAATTTATCCTGTTGGGGGTTGCCTTGATTCCCAGGGAGCTATAGATGGAAATGCAGAATTAGACTCATTTTGATGAATGTGATTTTGTTTCCACAGAATTCTCTGTACTGATTACAGAAATGACATCTACCTCAGATCTGGGGGTATTGCAGAGAAGTTTTTAGAGGCAAGTTACCAGAAAATTTAATTTATAAAGTTGAGTTACCATTGGGTAATAAGAAAAACATGCCTCAAGATAGGCGATTCAGCCTGTTTGAAGAAACAGCACTGTACAGCCCTTTGTCATAAATTCTATGTCAAGTCCCTCACAGATTCAGTGAGCTTAATACTTTCAGGTTCCCACCTTGGTCTTCATGTCATGGTTAACCTCACTGTAATTAGTATTCATTTCTATGAAACCTGCATGATTTGTAAGATGGTATTGAAGTTCAGTTTAAGAAATACTTGGCACCTATAATCTGGTTTGTGGTTTTGTCTTTAAAAAAAAAAACTAATTAGGGGTAATACTTGCAGCCATATACAGTAATTCATCTATAGGCCTCGTGTGTTTTCCTTTGTGTTGTGAGAAGTTTGGATTGTCCTGGGCCTGGCAGTGGTAATCCTCAAAATAAGAGAACAAGGCGGTCACACACTCAAGTCTCTCACAGGGGAAACGAGAAGCTTAAAAATATTCCTTGTCGTCTATAAATCTCATATCATTTAACCTTAAGTTGAAAATTATGAACTCTGACTATATCACCTGAATGGAATTCATAAAAGATTTCATGCTCAGAGTGCTCGTATTGACCAGTCTGAGCCTTTTATGATGATTCACAGTAAAATGCTAACTGATGAGTTCAGATGAGCATAGGGTAACAGATGTGTGTGTCTGTGTGTCTATGTGAGTTAGGATAGGAAATGAGAGGGGAAAATCCAATGAAGAGAGAACCTTGCAGCTAAGCTAAGTCTTTTAAAACTAAAAATAGGCAAAAAGCTTATGAGAATTGACATCAGAAGCAAAAATAGGCAAAGGGGACTATATAAAACCAAAAGTCTTCTGCACAGCAAATAAAATGATTAATAGAATAAAAAAGAAGCCTCTTAGCCTCATCCACCAGAGGGCAGACAGAAGAAGCAAGAAAAAATACAGTCCCACTGCCTGCAAAACAAAAACTCCAATAACAGAAAGTTAATCACATCTCTAACATAAATCACAGCAAGATCTTCTAGAACCCACCTCCCAGAGTAATCGAAATAAAAACACAAATAAACAAATGGGACGTAAGTAAACTTAAAAGCTTTTGTATAATTAGGAAACTATAAGCAAGGTGAAATGACAGCCCTCAAAATGGGAGAAAACAATAGCAAATGAGACAACTGACAAAGAATTAATCTCCAAAATATACAAGCAGCTCATGCAGCTCAATTCCAGAAAAATTAACAACCCAGTCAAAAAGTGGGCAATAGGCCTAAACAGATATTTCTCCAAAGAAGACATACAGATGGCTAACAAACACATGAAAAGATGTTTAACAGCATAGCATATGCAACTGGACATTGAAAGAAATCTGGAAGCAGAAACTCAATATGTATATGCTGAGATATAAGGACTGATGTTGAAGCTGAAACTTCAATACTTTGGCCACCTGACGGAAAGAACTGACTCTGTCGAAAAGACCCTGATACTGGGAAAGATTGAAGGAAGGAGGAGACAGAGAGGACAGAGGATGAGATGGTTGGATGGCATCACCAACTCAGTGGCCATGAGTTTGAGCAAGCTTTGGGAGTTGATGATGGACAGAGAAACCTGCCGTGCTGCAGTCCCTGGGGTTGCAAAGAGTCCGACATGACTGAAAGACTGAACTGAACTGAACATGATACTTCTGACACCATACCCCTGTGCATGGGTGCAGTCAGTCCTGTCCAGCTCTTTGTGACCCCATGGACTGTAGCCTGTCAGGTTCCTCTGTCCCTGGAATTTTTCAAGCAAGAATACTGCAGTGGGCTGCCATTTCCTTCTCCAGGGGTCCCTCTGACCCAGGGATAGAATCCACATCTCCTGTAACTTCTGCTTTTTCAGGCGGATTCTTTACCACCAAGCCAACTGGGAAGTTCTTGACATCATACTGCTAAGCTGCTAAGTCACTTCAGTCGTGTCCGACTCTGTACGACCCCATAGACGGCAGCCTACCAGGCTCTGCTGTCCCTGGGATTCCCCAGGCAAGAACACTGGAGTGGGTTGCCATTTCCTTCTCCAGTGCATGAAAGTGAAAAGTAAAAGCGAAGTCGCTCAGTCGTGTCTGACTCTTCACAACCCCATGGACTGAAGCCTACCAGGCTCCGCCGTCCATGGGATTTTCCAGGCAAGAGTACTGGAGTGAGGTGCCATTGCCTTCTCCATATTTGACATCATAAATCATCTGCAAATACAAAGATTATATAATCCTTGGAAATACATTCACTGAAATTATAGCAATGGTGACCTTTTAATGGTGTGTTTTTAAGTGATTATTACTTTGCAATTTTCTCTTTTCATATTTTCAACAATTACCATATATAACTTTAACATTTTTAGGACATCAAAGTTGAAGGATATGCAACTTCAAAATGTGTGTGCATTTTGTAAAATCACTACAAATTAAAAACTGTACTCCCAAGCTCCCAATTTATTCCTTCTCCCTTTCCTCCCTAGTAACCATAAGATTGTTTTCTACATCTTTGACTCAATTTCTGTTTTTTAAATAAGTTCATGTATATACTGCTATCTATAAATAGATAACAAAGACCTACTGTATAGCAGCACAGGGAAATTACTCATTAGTCTGTAATGAACTAGATGGGAAAAGATTCAAAAAAAGAGTGAATATATTTTTCCATATATCTGATTCACTTTGCTATGCAGCAAAAAGTAACACAACATATTAAAAACTGTACTCCCAAGCTCCCAGTTTATTCCTTTTTCCTTTCCTCCCTAGTAACCATAAGATTGTTTTCTACATCTTTGACTCAATTTCTGTTTTGTAAATAAGTTCATGTATATACTGCTATCTATAAATAGATAACAAAGACCTACTGTATAGCAGCACAGGGAAATTACTCATTAGTCTGTAATGAACTAGATGGGAAAAGATTCAAAAAAAGAGTGAATATATTTTTCCATATATCTGATTCACTTTGCTATGCAGCAAAAAGTAACACAACACTGTAAATCAACTGTACTCCAATTTAAAAAATTTTAATAATAAACTATATGATTCAGTGGGGAAAAAACTATATACCAAGTGTCATAGCTAATTCAAACAGGATAAGTTATTAATAATAATTTAAGACAAACCCAGTTTGAAACGTAAGTTTTCATTTTAAAAACAACAGGCTCAAAAATACTAATAATTCTCATTGTGAGTGAGGGTACACTGCAATGGACATTCATATACATAAAAACATGGTATAATTTTAAAAAATCAAACATGCTGTGAAGCTGCCCAAAACAGCTGACATTATATTAAGAGTTTTATTTCACTTTTTGTTCAGCAAACCCTTGTTGTGCATATATAACATACAAAGAACTGGGCTTGTTCCTGTGGATAGATTTTATGAGACAAAAAGCATGAAATCAGACTATCAGAGAGTTCACAAATGCAGTTCAAGTGTCACATTGTGATTTTCTCCAAGTCTGTGATTTTAACAAAGAAGCTCAAGTCTCTCTAAGTTGACAGGATTCCAGAATTATTTTGAGTGCATAAATCTCAAGATCTCTCCAACTGAGGTATCAAAGTTCTTTATACAAAGTCAGAGTGAGAGGTGAGATATCAAAGAAGGGGCCTCCATTCTTCTGCTTTAAAAGATTACTAGGTCTTCTGCAGAGCACCCTTTGTTCCTGCCCACTTTGCAGCTCTACAATTCTCTGCTTCTCCCAATAGATTTTGTCTCATATATTAAGATTAACGGATAGTTTTTCTTGTTTACTCTGTTGCAATGATGAATTACATTGATATATTTTACAGTGTTAAACTGATTTGCCACTAGGGTAAGCCTACACGTTCAAGATATAGTAACCTTTTTTAACACACTGTTTTATTTGATTTGCTAAAAAATCTAGTGAGAAGCTTTGAATCTATGTTAATGAGAGTTGCTGTTCTCTAGATTACTTCTCAGTTTATCTTCAGCTGCATTGGTATCCCAGTAATGTTACCCACATAGAACGTTAAGAAGCATTTCCTCCTCCTCTGTTCCCAAAGGAGTGTGTGAAATTAGAATTATGTCTTCCTTAAGTATTTGGTGGAAATTTTCGGTGAAGACACTTGTAGTTTCCTTTGTGGGAAAATGTTTAACTATAAATCTAAAAATTTTTATGCCGTGTATGTGTGCTTAGTCACTCAGTCAAGTCCAACGCTTTGAGACCCCATGGACTGTAGCCTGCCAGGCTCTGTCCACAGAATTTTCAGGCAAGAATACTGGAGCCAGCTGCCATTTCCTTCTCTAAGAGATCTTTCAGATTCAGGGATTGAACCCATGTCTCTTGTGCCTCCTGCATTGGCAGGCAGAATTCTTTAGCACTGAGCCACTGGGAATAGATATAGACTATTTAGTTTATGTCTTTATGAATGATTTCTCTCCTCATCATAGATCCCATTTTCTTTATTTACTTGGTAATTTTTGACAGAAGCCAAGCATTGTGACTTTCAACTTCCTGGGTGCTAAATATTTTTCTACTCCTGAAAATTTCTTTGAGGTGCACCTAAGATACTTGGACACACTGATCTTTTAGGGGTCTCAGATAACCCAGGAGACTGCATATCAGCCAGCTGTTTGGACTCACTAACAGGCTACCAATACTAGCAAGGGGTTAAGGAATCACAGGCAAATCTGGACTTATCTCTTAGCTTGTTGACCAAGTCTGTAAACAAACCAGGCTTGTTTGCTTGTTATCACAGCAAGACAAACACTGAAGTTTGCAACAGAGAACGATTTTTTTCATGAGACAGCCAACTGAGGACACAGGAGAACAGATCTCAGAACTGCATCCCCAAAGGCCAAAGGCTTGGGATATTTATGATATAAAGAAGCAGAGTGGTCACAGGCATCTGGGAAGGGGATTGGAGGTGAGGTGAGGTCATTCATTTCTCTGCAGGCCCAGGTTTAGGGTTAGTGGATTCAACTAGTTTTAGCCAGGTGTATTGGGCAAGCGTTGACTCCAGACTTTTGGAAAACAACTTATACCCCCATTACTACGGTGACTCATGCATCAGAAGCATGATCTATAGGGGTGGTTAGAAATCTGATGATAAATTAACAAGGGTTCATGAAGTTTGGAGAATATGAATTAGAGAAAGGGCGGGGGATCAGCTGCCGCTGCTGCTGCTGCTAAGTTGCTTCAGTAGTGTCTAACTCTGTGCGACCCCATAGATGGCAGCCACCAGGCTCCCCTGTCCCTGGGATTCTCCAGGCAAGAACACCGGAGTGGGTTGCCATTTCCTTCTCCAATGCATAAAAGTGAAAAGTGAAAGTGAAGTCGATCAGTCGCGACCCCATGGACTGCAGCCCACCAGGCTTATGTAGGTTTAATCAATAAGGGCAGGTTACAAGCAGAGGGGTTTGTGAGCCATTGTTCCCTTATGTGCTGTTCTATAAGACACACCCAGTGAGTTCTGTTAAGTGCCATCTTCCATTGGTTTCATAATTTCTCCCTCTTCATCCACTTTTTCTTTCTAGTACCAAACTTTATGTGTTTCTCTGCTTCCTGTCCACTTTCTTTTTGTCCTATTCCTTATTTTATCTTTTTAAAAACATAATTATCTACAGAAAACAGCTTTTAAAAGGCACCCATATATATACCTTAAATGGACTTCCCTGGTGGCTCAGACGGTAAAGCATCTGTCTACAATGCGGGAGACCCGGGATACTAAAATGAAATATATATTACTACTTTGCTGTGGCACAGAGCTTTCCTTAAGAGAGGAGGATGGCTCTGATGCTAGGAAAGATAGAGTAAGCATACTACACCTGGGCTCTTTCACTAAATGCACATTGAGAACTGGGGAAAAAATGTATGAAACAACTATTTTCGACTGTGAAAGTGCATTACAGTAATCTATTTACATGTCTAAAATCAACAGCAAAAAGTAGATGAGAGGGCTTCCCTGGTGGTCCAGTGGTTAAGAATCTGCCTTGCAATGCAGGGGACACTGGTGCAGCTCCTAGTCCTGGAAGATCCCTCATGTTGATGGGCAACTGGGCCTGTGCCCAACTGCTGAACCTGTGCTCTGGAGCCCACAGGCCACAACTACGGAAGCTCTAGGGTTTAGAGCCTGTACTCAGCAACACAGGCCTCCCTGGTAGTTCAGTTGGTAAAGAATCCACCTGCAATGCAGGAGAACCTGGTTCAGTTCCCTGGATCGGGAAGATCTGCTGGAGAAGAGATAGGCTACCACACCAATATTCTTGGGCATCCCTGGTGGCTCAGCTGGTAAAGAATCTGCCTGCAGTGTGGGAGACCTGGGTTTGATCCCTGGGGTGGGAAGATCCCGTGGAGAAGGAAAAGGCTACCCACACCAGTATTCTGGCCTGGAGAAGTCAATGGACTGTATAGTCCATGGGATCGCAGAGTCAGACATGACTGAGTGACTTGCACTCTGCAACAAGAGAAACCACTCCAGTGAGATGCCCATGTACTGCAACAAGAGAGTAGCCCCCATTCTCCACAACTAGAGAAAGCTTGCATGAAGCAATGAAGACCCAGCAGGCCAAATACATACATACATATATATATCAGTCAGTCAGTTCAGTCGCTCAGTCCTGTCTGACTCTTTGTGACCCCATGGACTGCAGCACTCCAGGCTTCCTTGTCCATCATCACCTCCCAGATTTGCTCAAACTCATGTCCTTCAAGTTGGTGGTGCCATCCAACCATCTCATCCTCTGTTGTCCCCTTCTCCTCCCACCTTCAATCTTTCCCAGCATCAGGGTCTTTTCAAATGAGTCAGCTCTTCACATCAGATGGTCAAAGTATTGGAATTTCAGCATCAGTCCTTCCACTGAATTTTCAGGATTGATTTCCTTTAGGATTGACTGGTTTGATCTCCTTGCAGTCCAAGGGCCTCTCAAGAGGCTTCTCCAACACCACAGTTCAAAAACATCAATCTTCAGTGCTCAGCTTTCTTTATAATCCAACTCTCACATCCATACATGACTACTGGAAAAGCCATAGCTTTGACTAGATGGACCTTTGTTGGCAAAATAATGTCTCTGCTTTTTAATATGCTGTCTAGGTTGGTCATAGCTTTTCTTCCAAGGAGCAAGCACTTTATTTTTTACAGTATGAAGAGGCAGAAATAAAATAAAATAAATAAATACTGTTTAAAGTAGATGGGAGAGAAAATAGAAGTATATAGGAGTTAAGTTTCTATGTATTCTTAAAATTTAATAAGTATAAATATGAAATAGTTTCTGATAGGTGATGCTGTGTTTTGTAAACTCTAGAGCAACCTCTGAAGGGGGAAATAGTTTAAATTTCTTAAATAAACTAAATGATACACTAGAAAATATTTACTTGAAACAAAAGGTGGTATTCAAAGAGGACCAGAGGAAAAAAATAGTCATGAGACAGAAAGAAACAACTGGAATGTGATTCGGGGAAGTGATACCAGTCCATGGCATTTTGACATGGCGCTCCAAACAAACTAAGGCGGAAACCAGTTTCCTGTTTTTTTTTAACCATTTATCATTTATTTATTATTATTATTATTTTTACTTTACAATATTGTATTGGTTTTGCCATACATCAACATGAATACACCACGAGTGTACATGTATTCCCCATCCTGAGGCCCCCTCCCACCTCCCTCCCCATTCCATCCCTCTGGGTCACCCCAGTGCACCAGCCCCAAGTATCCTGTATCCTGCATCGAACCTTGACTGGTGATTCTTTTCTTATATGATATTATACATGTTTCAGTGCCATTCTCCCAAATCATCCCACCCTCTCCCTCTCCCACAGAGTCCAAAAGACTGTTCTATACATCTGTGTCTCTTTTGATCTCTTGCATACAGGGTTATGATTACTGTCTTTCTAAATTCCATATATATGCGTTAGTATACTGTATTGGTGTTTTTCTTTCTGGCTTACTTCACTCTGTATAATAGGCTCCAGTTTCAATGTACATCACAGCACTGTTTATAATAGCCAGGACATGGAAGCAACCTAGATGTCCATCAGCAGATGAATGGATAAGAAAGCTGTGGTACATATACACAATAGAGTATTACTCAGCCATTAGAAAGAATACATTTGAATCAGTCCTTTATTTTTTCAAATTGAGATATAAGTCACATATGGTATCACATAAGTTTGAGGTATACTATATGTTGATTTGATACATTTATATATTGCAATATGATTACCAGCAGAATATCAGCTAACATCTTTACTATGTCACACATTCACAATTTCTTTTCTTCTGTGGTAAAAACTATTAAAATCTCATCTCCTGGTTCCTGGGGGAAGGATGGGGTAAGGGATAGTTAGAGAGTTTGGGATGGATGTGTACACATTGCTTTATTTAAAATGGATAACCAACAATGACCTACTGTATAGCACATGACTCTGCTCAATGTTATGTGGCAGCCTGGATGGGAGGGGGGTTTGGAAGAGAATGGATACATGTATTTGGATGGTTGTGTCCCTTCCTTGTCCACCTGGGTCTATCACAACATTGTCAATCAGCTTTACCCCAATACAAAATAAAAAGTTATTTAAAAAGAAGAGGGAAAGTTATTTTAATAAAAATAAAACAGCAAAAAAATCTTTCTTGAATTACTATACATCAGTTAAAATTTAGGGTAAAAATTTCACATGAAGTGAAAAGAGAAAGAGTTGGAAATGGCTTCTTTTTTAAATAGATGAACTGAACTGCAAAAGATCTGGTAGTTCTTCTTCACATGGCAATAGTTGTAAAACTATGAATAGAGTTAAAGTTCTATTTAAAAACAGATAGCCAACAAGGACTTACTGTATAACACATGGAACTCTGCTTGGTGTTATGTGGCAGCCTGGATGGGGGAGGAGGTTGGAGGAGAATGGATACATGTATATGTACATCTGAGAACCTTTGCTGTTACCTGAAACTATCACAATGTTGTTAATTAGCTATACTCCAATACAAAATAAAAGTTAAAAAAATAAAATAAAATTTGAGTCCATTAAAAAAAAACCTCATCTCATAAACATCTTTGAAGTTTATAAAACAGCATTTTTTACTATAATCACTGTGCTATGTATTAGTTCTCCAGAACTTACTTATCTGTAGTATTTATCTACACCTGCTAGTTTGTGCCCTTGAGGAACATCACTCTAATTCTCCCTTTCCCAAATTGCTGGCAACAAACCATTCTAATTTTTTATTTTCATAAATTTGGCTTTTTAAGATTCCACATACACATGACATCATACAGTGTTTATCTATTGTTGACTGACTTATCTCAGTTTAATGTCCTCAAAGTCCAACTGTGTTATCTCAAATGGTAGGATTTTCTTCTTTTCCACGGCCATATAGTATCCATCGTGTGTGTGTGTGTGTGTGTGTGTGTGTGTGTGTGTTTTTTCTCTTTATGATCTACTTGATTCGGTATAATGGGCTCTAGGTTCATTCACCTCATTTCAACTGACTCAAATTCATTCCTTTTTATGTCTGAGTAATATTCCTTTGTATACATGTACAACTGCCTCTTTAGCCATTCATTTGTTAACTAACGTCTATGACCTGGCTATTGCAATTGTGCTACAGTGAACATTGGGATTCATGTGTCTTTTTGAATTATGGCTTTCTTGAGGTATATGCCTAGTGGTGGGATTGCTGGGTCATATATAATTCTTTTTTTGATTGGGGAACCCTACTGTTTTTCACAGAGCTGACACCAATTAACATTCCCACCAACAGTGTGCAACGGCTCCCTTTCTTCCACCATCTGCAGTGACGCTTGTTATGTCGTCTCTTCTTGATGATAGTCGTTGCATGTGGAGTGAGGTGGTAGCTCATTGTGGGTTTGATTTTTATTTCCCCAGTGATTAGTGATGATGAGCATTGTTTCATATATTTTTTGGCCATCTGCATGACTTTATGGAAGAAATTCTGCTTTGTTCTTCTACTTCAGGTGTTTTATTATTGTTATTATTGAGTTGTCTGAGGTGTTTCGTGTATTTTAACTCCTTCTCTGATGTTCTATTTTCATCTGCAGTGACGCTTGTTATGTCGTCTCTTCTTGATGATAGTCGTTGCATGTGGAGTGAGGTGGTAGCTCATTGTGGGTTTGATTTTTATTTCCCCAGTGATTAGTGATGATGAGCATTGTTTCATATATTTTTTGGCCATCTGCATGACTTTATGGAAGAAATTCTGCTTTGTTCTTCTACTTCAGGTGTTTTATTATTGTTATTATTGAGTTGTCTGAGGTGTTTCGTGTATTTTAACTCCTTCTCTGATGTTCTATTTGCAAATATTTTCTCTCATTCCATAGTTGTCTTTTCATTTTGTTGATAGTTTCAGGCCAATTTTCTTTGGGATGTGGATGCAAAAATCCCCAGCAAAATACTAGCGAATTAAATATACCAACTATGAAATGATTATCATATAAACACAACCACGTGTTAGTCCCAGAAATATAAAATTGATTTAGCTAACATAATTAATACTATATCAATAAATAGATAACTCAAAACTACTTAATTATGTCAATAGAAAAAAATTCTTAACATGAAAAACCCCTGCATGGTAAAAATGCTCAGTAAATACACAACAGAAGGGAATTTCACCCTGAAAAAGAGCACATATACCTCTTCATTTTGTTGATCGTTTCCTTTGCTGTGTAGAAGCTTTTGAGTGTGGTGTAGTCCCAATTTCTATCTTAGTTTTATCACCTGTGATTTTGGTGTCTTCTATGAAATCATGGCCAAGACCAGGCAAAACCAATACAATATTGTAAAGTAATTAACCTCCAACTAAAATAAATAAATTTATATTTTTTAAAAAATTAATAAAAAGTTTTCCCCTGATTTCTTTGAGATGTTTTATGACACAATTCTGCTTGTCTTGCTAACAAATAAAATATTATTTGGCCTTTAAATGAAAGCAAACCCTGTCATTTGGGACAATACGGATAAGCATACAGATATTAAGATACTAAACAAGTGGAATAATCCAGTTACAGAAGGACAAATACTGCACAATTCCAATTATCTGAGGTCCTAAAATAGTCAAAATCATAGAAGCAGAGAGTAGAAGGAATGGTGGTTGTCAGAGGCTGTGGGAGGGGGGAATTGCTCTTCAATAGGTACAGGTTTATTTTTTTTAAATAAATAAGGCTATAGTTAACACTATGGTATTATACATTTTAAAATATGTTGAAGGGGGAATTTCCAGGAGGTATGGTGGATAAGAATCCACTTGCCAGTGCATGGGACATGGGTTCGATCTGTGGTCTGGGAAGACTCACATGCCTTGGAGCAACTAAGCCTGTGTGCCGCAACTACAGAAGCCCAGGCACCCTAGGGCCCGAGAGCTGCAACTCCTAAGCCCATACACCTAGAGGCTGTGCTGTACAGAGAAGCCACTGCAATGAGAAGCCTCTGCACCACAGCGAAGAGCAGCCCCCACTTGCTGCGGCTAGAGAAAGGCCACGTGCAGCGTGAAGACCTACTGCAGCCTAGATATCTATACATATGTTGAAGGGATGGATTTTGTAATGAGATGTTCATTGAAAAAACTACAAAAGAGCATATGGAAATTTTAGGAGATGGTCTATTGGATCAGTGCTTTAAGGTACTGGCAGTATCATATGTATATGCATGTATACAATCTCAACAAAACATATACACTAAATGTGTACAGTTTTGTGTATCAATAAAGCTAGAAAAGAGCATACACGAAAAACCTCTATGATCACTTTTGAGCTTTGTTTGTCTTTTTGTTCATGGTGTAGGGTGGAGTCCAGAAAACTTTTTGTGTTCATTTATTTGTTTAAGCATCATTTCTTAAAGGCTTCATTTCCCCCACTGAATTTTTCTTGTCTCCTTGGTTAAAAATCAACTGACCATAACTTTAGGGTTTACTTTTCTGATCGCAATTTTATCCTTTCAAACTAGTGTTAGATGTTTAATATTTGTATATATGGTGTATACATGAGTGTCTTTTGAAAATTGTTTCTGTAAATAAATTCCACGATTAAAATTTTCAAAAGAAAAATAAAGAACGGAACACGTGGAGCAAAGAGAAAGCAGAGTAGCTCATAAAGTCTGGTAACAAGAGAGAAATGTAATAAGAGGAAGAAATTAAAGATATTCACAGAAGCCAAGTCTTTCAAGAGATATGAGGAAATGAGGTTCCTTGTAAAAATGAAAGGTTTGGCTTTGAGGCAGGAGAAGGCCATGCTGTGCACAAGGAAAAATGCAGTTTGGGGATAAAGATACAGGGGAATAAAAAACAAGATCTGCACTGTTATTTGTCCCTTAACTGATGTAAGTAACAGGGTTCCCAGCAGGAGGACGCATGTGAGAGGCAGTGTTGTAAGTTTGAGGAGAGAGGACTGGATACAAAAATTGGATGACTGGTCCTCCCCCCACACACCCTTAAAGACACAGCATATATCAACCTGCAAATATAGTACAACTGCCAGGGAATTCCAAGGATTCACTTGGTAGTTACTGTAGGGTAAGGGAGTTAGTTATGCACTGGTCATAGCAAACACTCTTCTTCCAACAACACAAGAGAAGACTCTACACATGGACATCACCAGACAGTCAACACCGAAATCAGATTGATTATATCCTATGCAGTCAAAGATGGAGAAGTTCTATACTGTCAATAAAAACAAGACCAGGAGCTGACTGTGGCTCAGATCAGGAAGTCCTTATTACCAAATTCAGACTTAAATTAAAGAAAGTAGGGAAAACTCCTAGACCATTCAGGTATGACCTAAATCAAATCCCTTATGATTATACAGTGGAAGTGAGAAATAGATTTAAGGGCCTAGATCTGATAGATTACCACAGGAAAAACCATAGCCTTAACTAGACGGACCTTAGTCAGCAAAGTAATGTCTCTGCTTTTGAATATACTGTCTAGGTTGGTCATAACTTTTCTTCCAAGGAGTAGGCGTCTTCTAATTTCATGGCTGCAGTCACCATCTTCAATGATTCTGGGGCCCAAAAAAATAAAGTCTGACACTGTTTCCCCATCTATTTCCCATGAAATGATGGGACCAGATGCCATGATCTTCATTTTCTGAATGTGGAGCTTTAGGCCAACTTTTTCACTCTCCTCTTTCACTTTCATCAAGAGGCTTTTTAGCTCCTCTTCACTTTCTGGGGTGGTGTCATCTGCATATCTGAGGCTATTGATATTTATCCCAGGAATCTTGATTCCAGCTTGAGTTTCTTCCAGCCCAGCGTTTCTCATGATACACTCTGCATATAAGTTAAATAAGCAGGGTGACAATATACAGCCTTGATGTACTCCTTTTCCTATTTGGAAACAGTCTGGTGTTCCATGTCCAGTTCTAACTGTTCCTTCTTAACCTGCATACAGATTTCTAATAAAACAGGCCACCTCATGAAATTGCAGGAGACTTATGAGGGTATACTCTCAATATTATTGTGCTCCACTTGTTCAAATACTTCAGCATAAACTTTCTTGTTTACAAGCATTAAACTGACTATAAATTTTACTGAAAAGAGAAAGTGTATACAAATGGAATGTGTTTGTGTTCTCATATGTGAGTATTGCAATCTAGATAAAGACAGGACAATTCATTATCCCTTTTGATTATTCTTAACCTTTGAATATGTTAGATTATTAATCAAATTTTTCCTTTGGTCATGTATGGATGTGAGAGTTGGACTGTGAAAAAGGCTGAGCATCAAAAGAATCAATGCTTTTGAACTGTGGTGCTGGAGAAGACTCCTGAGAGTTCTTTGGACTGCAAGGAGATCCAACCAGTCCATTCTGAAGGAATTAACCCTGGGATTTCTTTGGAAGGAATGATGCTAAAGCTAAAACTCCAGTACTTTGGTTTTATATTTTTGGGCTCCAAAATCACTGCAGATGGTGACTGCAGCCATGAAATTAAAAGACACTTATTCCTTGGAAAGAAAGTTATGACCAACCTAGATAGCATATTCAAAAGCAGAGACATTACTTTGCAAACAAAGGTCCGTCTAGTCAAGGCTATGATTTTTCCAGTGGTCATATATGGATGTGAGAGTTGGACTGTGAAGAAGGCTGAGCACCGAAGAATTGATGCTTTTGAACTGTGGTGTTGGAGAAGACTCTTGAGAGTCCCTTGGACTACAAGGAGATCCAACCAGTCCGTTCTGAAGGAGATCAACCCTGAGACTTCTTTGGAAGGAATGATGCTAAAGCTTAAACTCCAGTACTTTGGCCACCTCATGGGAAGAGTTGACTCATTGGAAAAGACTGTGATGCTGGGAGGGATTGGGGGCAGGAGGAGAAGGGGATGACAGAGGATGCGATGGCTGGATGGCATCACAGACTCAATGGACGTGAGTCCGAATGAACTCCGAGAGATGGTGATGAACTGGGAGGCCTGGTGTGCTGTGATTCACAGGTTTGCAAAGAGTCAGACAGGACTGAGCGACTGAACTGAAGGGAGTTAGAGAAGGCAAGGTTCGGAAAGAGAACAAGACTGGCACTTGACAGGATCAGATCACCTTTAATGAGGTGAGAAGGGGCAGCAGTCAGATAAGCGAGCTGCTGCACTAACCCAGGAAAAGAGTAAGTATGTATAGGCATATAAGTGGAACTCTACTGTCTTAAGGGGCCCTGTTCTTCTCCAAAGTTTGGAGTAGTTATCTCTTAAACAGCTGGGGCAAAGAATTCTGGAGATCAGCCAGAGGCCTGACCGGTTGGGAGCTGGGCGTAATCAACCTTAAGGTCCATTTTTTTCCCTCTGGGTGAGAGAGTTCTTTGTTTTGCATGGAATGGTGGGGAAGACCCGAGGGGAGTTTTAACTCCAGGCTATTTTGAGCCATGTAACTTTCCTTCAGTTACAGTCTCACACTGACCGAGAAAAGTGAGCGATCACATTCAGTGACTTGAGTCCAAAGTGCAAAAATGGAAAAAAGTTGCTTCCAACCACATATCTAGGTGCACAGAGTTGAGCAGGTGACACATGGACGTTTCCAGGAGCACGGATGGGATGGGATTGGCTCTTGTTCAGCATCCTCCTCCCCTGCCTGTCCATTTGCAAGCATTTCCCAGTCTCACAGCGAAGGACCTTGTGCAGGGAAAGGCCAGTCTATTCAGAATATTTTCTCAGAGAGGAGGTATATTCAAGGAGCCTGCAGGTGATCCTTGGCCTTAGAGTTGGTGTCCCCAGAGGGTCTCCATGGCAGGATAAGGTGTGGGAGCTTGATTCAAGGAGGGCTCTGATGAGTGCCTAAGGAAGAGGGGCTGGGGTTAGGAGGGGCTGCTGGGCCTCCACAAGCTGAAGTGAGGAGCCTTTGGAAAGGATGGGCCCACAGCCAGCGTAGTCAGGTCTTGCTGTAAACTGGGGCCTAGGGAGTTCCAGCTTTAGCTTCATGGAGGTGAGAAGGGATAGTGAGACGGGGTTCCTGTAAATCCCACAGCCCCAAAGGCCCTGCCATGGAAAACTACTTCTTCCTTCCTGGCGGGACAAGGAAATTTGCAAATACACACAAATAATGGTCCCCTCTAGTGAAAGTGTTTTTATTTCCTTTCACTATAGAATTTTAAGTTTTTTACATAATATGTTAGAAATACAAAAATTTGCTTCATGAAAGTTCTGGACAATAGCAATACACACAGATACTAACGCTAATATTTTGGCTAAATACACCCAACCTTTACTTTTCCCCATAAGAACAGTGTCCTATTCCACACTTTGTTTCATCCTGCTCTCCTAGCTTATGTTGGGCTTTTTTCTCTCTTTGATGTATACTGCTATGTTCATCCTTTCTAATGGCAGATGTGGAAGCAGGCTTGCTGGATGGATATATTCTTAATTTACTCAATCAGAAAATTGAAGTGGTTTCCAGTTTTCCTGGTTGTTTTTTTTTTAATTTTACCAACAGAGTTTATTATCAAGCTTGTCACATTTTACCAATATGATGGTGAGAAAATAGAATCTATTATGGCTCAAATTTGTACTTCATTTATCATGGGTCAAGTTTAATATCTTTTCATATTTTAAGGGCCGTTTTTGTAATCATTTTGTAAATTGCCCTTTCCTGTTTTATGTAGGATTTCTATTCATGTTCATCTTCCATTTTAAAAACTTCTTTGTTGTAACTCAACTATACTCTGATAAAATTTTAAAATTAAAACCTTTTAATTTTTATATTTCTATAATATTTTAAGTTATGCATGCTAATTATTAAAAATATGAAAAGAGAAAATTGCAAAGAAATAATCACTTAAAAATCCACCATTAAAAGGCCACCATTTCATGTACACAATGCTGTATTTAAAATGGATAACCAACAAGGACCTACTGTATAGCACATGGAACTCTGCTCAATGTTATGTGGCCACCTGGATGGGAGGGGGGTTTGGCGGAGAATGGATACATGTATTTGTATGACTGAGTCCCTTGGCTGATCACCTGAAATGATCACAACACTGTTAAATGGCTATACCCCAATACAAAACAAAAAGTTCCCAAAAAGTCACCATTGTTATCGTTTCAGTGAATATATTTCCAAAAAGTACATAATCTTTCAATTTGCCAATGATTTATGATGTCAAAGTATCATATATAAAGAAATATATATATATTACTTTGTTTTAACTTGGGATTACATCTGCTACATTGATTTTTGTAAATCTATTTATAATTCACCATATGCCACTTCATGCATAACAATCTGTTTGACTTCAAGGTATGAAGATGTCAAAATTAAATATTGCTTTGCTTACTTTGTTTTCTGCTCGATAATTTGAAATATTAATGAAAGAAGGAAAGAAACCTGATCAGTTTAGAAAACTAATGATCTATTCATATCCTCAAATATAATCAAATCTGTAATTGCTTATGTTCTTAGTTGATTCTTCGAGTATTTTAGCTCCTATTTTGACATATATCTTATGTCCAAATGTTGAGTTTTGATGAGTGTCCTGAAGAAAAAGAAAGAGGGGAAAGTGAGAGGAAAAGTGGTATCTATAATGTCTTTACATGAAGGAATTTGTTAAAATGGTAATATGAAGTCTCATGCTGTGCATGCCAAGTTGCTTCAGTCATGTCCGACTCTTTGCGACCCTATGGACTGTAGCCCACCAGGTTCCTCTGTTCGTGTTATTTCCCCGGCAAGAATACTGGAGTGGGTTGCCACGCCCTCCTCCAGGGAGTCCCAGGGATCGAACCACGTCTCCTACGCCTCCTGAACTGGCAGGCAGTTTCTTTACCACTAGCGCCACCTGCTGCTGCTGCTGCTGCGTCGCTGCAGTCGCGTCCGACTCTGTGCGACCCCATAGACGGCAACCCACCAGGTTCCCCCGTCCCTGGGGTTCTCCAGTCAGGAACACTGGAGCGGGCTGCCGTTTCTGGGAAGCCCCATAGTACGTCCCGTTTCATACTCATTCCATCTGAACAAGTTTTCTCCTTGCTCGGCGGATAGGGGTTCGGACGTGAGCGCTGTTGTCTTCTCTCATCCTTATGAGTGAGTTGCTCAGTACTTTAACTGCAAGCCACTAGGTCCCATTACTGGACTCGCCATGGAAAGTGGTCTCCACCAAGGTTAGTCCTGGTTACCAACTCTGCCTTCTACTGCTACACAGTTTGATATATTTTCACTTGTTCAGAAGTTTTGTACATTTTAACTTTTATTGAGCTAGAAGAGTCCTAATTTTGAAGAGTTTATTAATTACTCTGAAAATATTTTCTCAGGTAACGAGGGTACATAAGAGCTCAACAGGCATAAAATAGTAGGATTTTTTGCGTGATTATTCAGGCCATGTTTTAAATTATTCGACTTGTATACATCAACCAGCCACGTCCTAATTACATGATGTGCCTCTATTTCTGAATCGTTTTCCCCGTTAATACTTTATTGGTAAGTTCAAAACGTTTTCTAACTACTGCCTCAAAATATTGGATTGTGCAAGAGTTACATGTTCCCTGAAGTTATGTGTTTATGTGCAAAGTAATGCCATAATTGTAAATGAGATTCATGTTTCTAGTATATTTTCTTGTTAGTTTCTAGATATAAAGGAAAAACCCCGTGTTTTTTTCTTCATATTTTTCTTTTCCTCACCTGTCAGCTTATGAAAGCACCTTAAAATTTTGTCACTTTTATGTAGCAATCTTTTTCATTTACTTCTCTTGAGAGTTTTTGGCTGGAAAAGCAAAACAGAAACAACCAATCAACCAACCAATCAGCAAATAAAAACAAGAAAAAAAAATAAGTCTGTGAGCTCTCCATGCACAAACTGATCCTCTCACATCATCTTGTTTAGATTCAGTAAAATATATGGGATCGACACTCATGCTGGAAAAGGCTGTGTGGACTCTGCAGACCAAGAAAACAGTTTTGAAAGTTGCTGTTCTCACTTGGTCTCTTTAAATCTTTGGCCAATGACACCTTTGCAAAACCAGGAAGTGGATTGAAAATCTTAAGGGATTTCCCATATGTTATGCATTTACTTGCATCTATCCTAAAATTTCATATATTGAAGTAGCTCAGTATTTAACACTCAGAATCTTAGGAAGATTTCCAGTTGTGAAACGAGGCTGTTGTCAATACGATTAATTAAGATGAGGTCATACTGGAGTAAGATTGGTTACTTATCCAATAGGCTAGTGTCCTTATGTAAAGGGAACGTTAAGACAGGCAGGCGTGCCAGGGAGATCCGTGTGTAGATTGGAATACGCTGCCACAAGCCAAGGGACTATTAATCCAGAAGCCAGGAGAGACCTGGAACAGATCTTCCCTAGAGGTTTCAGAGGAAGCATGGCCCTACCAACTTGAGCTCAGAATTCCGGGCTCCAGAACCAAGTGTTAATAAATGTCTATTAAGTAACTCAGTTTGTGGAACTTTATTACGGAAGTTCCAAGAGATTGATATACCATTTTTCTTATTTAGAAGTATCTTTTACCAGTTTCTTATTTTCCCTATCCTCAATATTTTCATTACTTATGGCAGCAAAATTGCCTAATCTTACAGGCACCAACACAAGATTTATCTCTCTAATATATTTTCAGAGACATTAACACTTATGGATCTGAGGCCCATGAAACACCATCAGGAATGTGTGTCTCGTGAGGACAGGTAGGGTGTTCCCTCTCAATAGAGCTAATTATTGTCTCTTCAGCACTAAAGCTACCATTGAGAACAGGGCAGAGGGGATCTCTGCAGTCTAGACTGGACCTCACAGCGGATAGAAATGATATTGCCACTCATGAAGGCAATGGCTCATGATGGGAGGATCCCAGGCAAGGCTCAGCCTCCCCAGTGATCTGAGGGACCCACTCGGCGTGTTGCATTTCTCACCTACAGATCCAAAGCACACAGTCCCTCCCAGGGGGTAGTAGAAGGTTACTTACTTATTTTCCACATCCTGGATGGTGTCAAGCAGAGGCATATTTCTGGTTTCAGGTAGAAGAAGGATGAGAAGACCAGCAAGGATAGGACACACTCCATAGATGACCCAAGGCAGAGTGGGTAGATATATCACTAGAGTCATCAGCAGGGGAGCCGGTGCTGCGCCACACCTACCAGCCATCATATTTAATCCTGAAGCTTTTGCTCTGAAGGATCAAAGAGAAAAATACATAATAATTCAGTTAAAAAGTCCCATACATGTAAGCTATGATCTATTACTTTGACATTATTTATGCATGTTAAGTTGCTTCAGTTGTGTCCAACTCTTTGCAACCCTAGGGGCTGTAGTCTGCCTGGCTTCTCTGTCCATGAGATTCTCCAGGCAAGAATACTGGAGTGGGTTGCCATGCCCTCCTCCAGGGGATCTTCCTGACTCAGGGATTGAACTCACATCTTCTGCGGTTCTTGCATTGCGGGCAGATTCTCTACTGCTGAGCCACCAGGGAAGCCCACTTTGACACTGTAATGGAAGACATAAAACACAATTATTACATACATGAGTTTGATGAAAGACACTTGTTTTTGAGATTTTTTTCTGTGATTCCAGCTTTGTCAGGATCAAAGTGTGTTAAAACCCATTTCCATCATTTTAAACAGTATGTTAATGCATTGCAACTATCATGACAAGTGGTCCAAAAGATTAATAAGACAGACACTGAAGTACTGCGTAACACAGTACATGGCACACAGTCCATTTTTTTCAATAAACTTTGGGTAATTGTTGTTAGTATGTTATTACTATTATGATTACAAATGAATGCTTTCTAGTTAACAGATCTTATCTTGATTATTCCTGATCAATTACCTGGGAAAGTCCTATTTGGGGCCCTGGCAGAGCATCCACAAAGTATGTTACCTGAGGAGAGTGGGCATGAGGTCAGAGTTATAGACAGAATTTCTGGAAACTGCAGCAGCAACACAGCCCAGTCCCACACTTGCCAAAGTCAAATGTAGGGTCTGCATTTCTGGAGACACAAAGATCAGGGAGACTGAGAAATCTGCATTGAAGGAATCAGCATCCACCCGATTTAGTCAGGGAAAAAAAAGCCTTTTAGGTTAATTGCATTTTTGAAACATATTGTAGAAAACTATACAATGGCAAGGAGCATAGAACAGCTAACAATGGGAGAAATGTAACATTATCAACAGAGGTGGTTAAAAGTACATGAAACTACCTGAATTAATTATAGCAACCCTCTGTGCATAGCTGAGATTTGCTGAAGAATCAGAAGAAAAGGTGAGTCTGGTGGAAATTTGCTTTTACTTATTCTGTCCAGTACTCGCTATATCCTTATTGTAGAAAGTAGAATTGTCATGTAGATGATTGCTGTAAGACTCAGCTCTAACCTGGAAGACCTTACAATTCAAGTGCAAGATTTCCTGGTTTTCCTGGAATTAGGAGGTCTTAGCAGTGTGAGATTTTCATTGAAAAAAAAAAAAATGGAAGCTCCAGGTAAACTTAAAAGACTCAGTCAACCTAGAGCAGATGCAGCCTTGACGTGGGGTAAGTATGACACCAGGGAGCAATAGAACGGGACTGCTGTGAGTGGACAGGCTCAAGAGAAGCCAGATCTACGTCACTGTTACACACGAGGAACCAAGAGTGGAGACTGCTATTTGGGGGGGAACAAAATGTCAGGATTTGGGAACGAATGACCAAACATTCAGGGAATCTGTATTCTACACAGTATGAAAGGAAATCTAATTATAGCATTATATATTGGACAGAACTCTCTTGCAAGAGAGTAATCAGGCATTACTAATGATATTCTGAGGAGCAAAGTCCACTCATCTCTAAGGCTGTGAAGCACATTCTTGCCTTGTGAAATGTGAATCATTGTGCCCACTAAGGTTCTCCTAATTGTTACATAGGTTTCCCTGGTGGCTCAGCGGTAAGGAATCCACCTGTGATGCAGGAAACTTGAGTTTGATCACGCTGAGTCAGGAAGATCCCCTAGAGAAGGAAATGGCAACCCTTTCCAGTATTCTTGCTTGGGAAATTCCTTGAAGAGAGGGGCCTGGAGGGCTACAGTGCAAGGGTTTGCACAGTGTCGGACACGACTTAGCAACTAAACAACCACGAATCGTTACATAGCATCATTCTGTTAATTTATAAAGTAATCTAACAGGAAATGGACAAGAATTTTAATCTGCTTAAATCCTGGTTCCAACTGTACAGACATTCGCTTTTTACAAAAGAGGAATTCTTTTCATTACCTGGGAGACTCTCATAAGCAAGAGCTGTAGAGTCATGATGACTTAACATCCCACTCACATGTGGAACATAGGGGTGAGGAACTAGATAAGTCATCAAAGTTGGCAAGAAGATGTCCTCACCTGGGATATAACTGCAAGGTCTCACCCCTCCATGCTTGTTTTTAAAAGTGAGAATGGGCGATGTCCTACGTCACTTCAGTCACATTCGACTTTTTGCAACCCTATGGACTGTAGCCCGCCAGGCTCCTCATTCCATGAGGATTCTCCATGCGCTCCACCAGGGGATCTTCCCAAACCAGGGATCGAACCTGCCTCTCGTATGTCTCCCACATTGACAGGCAGTTTTTTGTTTGTCTGTTTGTTTTTACCGCTAGTGCCACCTGGGAAGTCCCAGAAGGGCAAGTGAACAAATGCTCTCCTAGAAGAACTGTTCAGAATAAATGGTGCCCATTTCCGGATACTTCCAAGACATGAGGAAAGTGAAGATAAAGCTGTGCTTACGGACCTTTGGCTCTTTTTCCCAACTGCCTAGTAGCAGGACTTCTAACGTTTGTGGGAATACTTAGTAAGCCAGTATTGGGACTTCTCTTTATTCCTAGTTTTGGACAAGTAGGGTTTACACAATCCCTGAAGGACATGAAAAAACTCTTCTGTTTCCCCAGATCCCAGTCTTCTCTCACCTTGGGGCATGAACATGTTGGCCAAAATGGAAAGCCCCACAAGGAACATGAAAAGCATCTGGGTTAGTCGACGGCTCGTGTGATTCAGTACTAGGAGCGCAAGACATCGAGCTGAGCTAGTGAGAGCTCCAGAGATTACCTGGAACAGGAATATATTGCTCCCAAAGTGCTGTAGATTCATAAAGATGCCAAAATAGGGTACTGTGTCTGCAAATCTGTAATGAACGAAAGAGGAGAGACACAAGGCATAGGATTAGAGCCCAGTGCTGCAGTTGATGATTATGTTGACCCAGGCAGCCAATGGTCAAGGCTGAAAAAAAGACAGTCTGATTTGTATAATACCTCCTTTTAAGGTCATGATTTTAAGTTGACATAAATAAGTACATGACATGTGGAGGAGCTGGAAGGCTTTAAGCAAATACTGAAAATGTATTTGCTCCACTCATGACGAAGGTTGGAAGCTGGAACGAGCATAAAAAAGGGTTATGAGCGTTCACGAGTGCCTGAGGCTGGGAATGGATAACGAAGGGTTATACACTCGGCCTTGAGGCGTTCGAAGGCTTCCTTCTGACCACCTGTTTCTGAGAGCAAGGACTGTTGTTTCATGATAAGACTCCCTTTAGAGTTTCGCCAAAGCTATGTTATGTCTTGGGCGATGGGAACTGTATTTTATGCTTGAATGCTTTAATGTTTATCTGGAATGGCTACGTGCAAGTCTGCCTTATGCTCTGTTCCCTGAGAATTATAAAACTGCACAGTTAGATAATAAACTTTGTCAGCCCACTAGAGGCTGTCCCTGAGTGTCCTTTTCAGAGTGCAGTTCTCTGAGCCTTACAGACTATATCTAAGTGGTAAAAGAATCCGCCAGGCAATGCAGAGGACACAACATACATGGGTTCAAGCCCTGGGTTGAAAAGATCCCCTAGAGGAAGACATGGCAACCCATTCCAGTACTCTTGCCTGTGAAATCCCATGGACAGAGGAGCCTGGTGGGTCACAAAAGAGTCTGATATTCCATTATAGGTTAATACAGATTATTGAGTAGAGTTCCGTGTGCTATACAGTAGGTCATTGTTGATTATCTATGTTATATGGAGCAGTGTTTATGTGTTAATGTCAAACTCTTAATTTACCCCTCCCCATACCTTTCCCCTTTGATAACCATACATTTGTTTTCTATGCTTGTGAGTCTATTTTTTGTTTTGTAAATGAGTTCATATGTATCAGTTTTTTAGATTTCACAAATAAATGACATTATGATGCTTGTCTTTGCTTAGTGTGATAATCTCTAGGTCCATCCACGTTGCTACAAATATGTACACACACATACCACGTCGTCTCTCTCCATTTGTCAATGGACAGTTAGGTTGCTTCCATGTCTTAACTATTATAAGTAGTGCTGCCATGAACTTTGGCATGCATGTATCTTTTCAAATTAGAGCTTTGTTTGGATACATGCCCAGGAGTGAGATCGCTAGATCATATGGAAACTCTCTACCTTCAGTTTTTTAAGTAGCCTCCATACTGTTCTCTATAGTGTCCGCACCAATTTATAATTCCATCAACAGTGTAGGAGGTTTCCTTTTTCTCCACACCCTCTCCAGCATTTGTTATTTGCAGACTTTTTGATGATGAACACTATGGCTGGTGTGAGGCAAACCTCACGGTAGCCTTGGTTTGCATTTCCCTAATAATTAGCAAAGTTGAGCATCTTTTAATGTGGCTGTTGGCTATCTATGTGTCTTCTTTGGGAAACTGTATGTTTAAATCTTCTGCTCATTTTTCAATTGGATTGTTTGGTTTTTTATATTAAGATGTAAGAGTTATTTGTCTATTTTTAAAATTAATCCCCTGTTGTTCCATCATTTGCAAATATTTTCTTCTATTCTGTAGGCTGTCTTTTCATTTTATTTATAGTTTCCTTTGCAATACAAAACTCGGAAGTTTAATCACATCCCATTTGTCTATTTTTCTAACTCTTCATTTGATTATCAGTTCCATGGGAGTCTTTCATAATCCTTCACCTACCTCCAAAAATAGCAATTACTTGGTGTGTTTTCTTCACCTTTTATCCCCAAATCAGTGCCTCTCTCTCACAACAGTGCTATAACCTTTGAAATAAACAGATTTATGTCCCTTCTCATTGAATGTCATCATGCGCTTTGTGAAACCCACCTCACAAATGGCAGGAGACAGATCCTTTTACGCAGGTTGGGTGTGCGGAACAATCAAACACTGAAGGTTTGGTCTGCGCTGCCTCCAGCTCCTCCCACATGGGTGCTCTCAAACCCTTCAGCAACAACATGAATCACTTGCCGATATAGTTCCAGGTATTGTGATGAGCGTTGGCAACCAATAGGCTAGAAGAGATATGTGCCCTTTCTTTGTAGTGTAGCATATTGCTACACGGGTGTAAATGTGGTGTGAAGGAGGATGTAGGGAGTTAAGGGAGACTCCAGGAAATTAAATGGCAACAATGAAAATTTGAAAAGGAGGCCATGGAGGCGGGCAGGGCATCCACTGTAGTACGCAGGCTACAGGAAGTGAGCTAGCTGCGCAGTGGACAAAGCTTCTTTTCATGAGATGGCCATGAAAGGATAGGGAACTGAGCTTGCATTCTCAACCAGCCGCCCTTGTGAGAAGAGGGTCTGTGTATCTCAATAAGGAGAGGGCAGGTATCGTTTATTCCTTCCTTCCAACCCAATAACCACCTCCTCTTCCCTGCTCACCTCCATGTTCGGGGTTGCTTCCGCATTCTTCATTCCATTTCTGTGTGCAGCTTTCTTAAGTCCCTTTAAGCCCTCATCTGGTTTATTGGTGATGATCAGCCACCGAGCAGATTCCACCAGTCACCTGATAAAAGGTGAGTGCAGTCAGCTCTCTCTTGTCATATGATTATTGACAACAGATGCATTTTGCCTTCCATCCAAAATCCACCGCTTCACTTGCTGGGTTAGGAATAGAAATTCCAGATCTATTTCACAAATACTAGGAGAATATGAGAATGACCACTCCCCGCAGTGACTTGAAAGCTGTACCACTAGTAAGGGACACAGACTTGGAGTTAAACTGCCTCTGCTTACTCATCAGGAGAATTTACAGAAAACTTGTGAAGTTTAAGTTTATCCCTGATATGCATAATTTCCTTCCAAACCTTGCCATAGGCTCTAGCAACTTTGTGCACATAGTATATATTTACAGTATTTATTCTTTTTGAAAAGAAACCCCAAATATGTCAGTGTAAAGCCTAACAGTGATTGCAGGTACTGCTGCCACTACTAGCTATGTTGATAACTAATGACCCAATTACTAATACCAATTAATAATGAATTCTTTATATTTGCCTCAGTTTTCCCATCAATAAAATGGAACAGCACTGTTAGCTTCCTTGTAGGGTTGTTATGAATATGGAGTAACATAAAGAATGAGTCTGTATAGCACATGGAACTCTGCTCGGTGTTATGTGACAGCCTGGATGGAAGGGGAGTTTGGGAGAAAATTGATATGTATGGCTGAGTTCCTTCACTGTTCACCTGAAACCATCACAACATTGTTTGTTAATTTGCTACTCCCCAGTACAAACTAAAAAGTTTAAAAATAGTAAATAAATAAAATGGCACCATAAAAAAAAAGTGAGTCTGACATGGATCACATTCCCTTTCTCCCTGAACTCATATCTCTATATAAAATCTGTAGTCAGCTTCTGTGATCTCCTCAATTTAATTCTCTCTTAACTGATTTTAAGTGCGGAGGTCAAGTTATCCATAAATAAATGTTTGCTAAAATTATTTAAGGGACTGGGGAACACATGATGTAAATCACCCAACCTGCATGCCAATTATTAGTACTGGAGAAAGAACGGGGCTATTTTGTCAGATTATTCTATGAATAAAGTTGCTGCATCTTCCCTTTATTCAGTTCACCTACAACAATGAAAATCATGGAAATTTTTACCATAACCTGGTTCATTCTAAAACCAAAAAACAAAAAAAGAATTCACTTCTTTTCAAAATATTTGAGTCTATATTTTACATTAACAAAAATCATGTCAGAATAACCCTCCAACCACTATACTAAGTAAGACTATGAAGAAAGATGGCAGAAAATACCTAGAACTCCCAGGAGAAGGGTCACTGTTGGTCAGTGTTCTATTTCACAAATTGCACAGAGTAACAGATGATAGACAAGGGTTTTAAGTTCAAACAATAAAAAAGGGTTTAAGGAATTAAAAAATGAATATATTCAGATACAATATGCATTTTCATCCCAGGTTCCCATAACAGAGTGAGAGAGAAGGCTCATACCTTGAGGAGAGAAAAAAGACAAGGAAAGATACAGACACCACCAGCTGCAGGGTGCGCCACTCTCGAAAGACAGAAGCCTGTCCTCCCAGCATCACCTGTCCAGTACTAAGGGCACAGGATACCAGTGCTATTACCGTGGCTTTTGACTGGGACCTTACCCACTCTACAACTGAAAGAAAATCCAACTGGGATATTATTGCCAGGTAATATCAAGGTAATTTCAAGGCCAATTTCCAGACTTGGAAAATGGAGAAGACTAAAACTGTTGACTTACTGAGCATACTGTTATTTGACACAATGGCCACAGCAGAACAGCCTGACCAGAAGCGCAGGGAGCAGTAGATGAGGAAGGTGGGAGCAAAGGCTGCGCAGGTCCCAGAGATGGCGAGCTGGAGCAGACAGCACCTGAGAATCAACTTCGGCCCAAACCTAGGAAACAGAGAGGCCGCTTAGACTGTGAGCGCAGTAGCA
>SJYC01044102.1:0-13843 GCA_006408675.1 Madoqua kirkii | reverse complement strand
GAAAATATATTAAACCTACTTCTTTTCCATTTTGTGATCATTCCAGTGTCTGAAGTTCTTGTTATTTCTGTTTTCTACAGTTAGTACTGTCTCCTATTCATTCTGCATTCTTTTCCTATATATTTCATATTTTATTGTTGTTTCAGATTTCTTGGACTTTCATTTGTAATTATTCTGTTATGACTGTGTTAAATTTAGTTTCTGCCCCCAAATTTGTATTTGAATCTGATAGATATCTGAGGGCAATAAAAACCTCAGACATCTTTTCACCCTAAGGATTTTCAGATCATATAATACACCAAATTCAGGTGATATTTCCTCAGGAATTCATATTATACATTCAGACTTAATAGGACTTTCTTGTTTTTATTCTTCAATTTCCCTTCTATCCAGAATAAAACTCAAAATTAGCTATTATTTTTCTATATGTGTAGTTTATTTTTGTTTACTTTTAGGGACCCTAATTTACACAAAATATATTTTTTGGGTGAATATATTCTTTTAGATTATGCATTCAGCCCTGCCATTTTCTGTTGTACTGTCATCAGTGAGAAGTTCATTGTCACTAGATTTTGAAAGAAATCTTAGGAAAGTTGACCTCAGTATGAGCTTCTTTCTCAGACTTTACTTTGTTTTGAGAGCTCTGAGCATTTATTTTTAAATTTCTCCTTACCTCAGCCAAGCTTTTAAAATGGCTGTGTTTATATCTTTTAGCCAGGATTATTCATTGTTTTGGTCAGGAGGTTTATTTAGGTTATCTCTTTAGTCATGCTTCAGGAAACAGAATTTTCTCCTTGATGTGTTCCTGTCTAAAAATCTTCTGCCTGTCTTTATGAAACTCCCAATGACAAAAACAATTTCTTTAGAAAATAAACACTTCTAATCTAGAATTCATTTGCCTTCTCTGTCTATTCTGATACAGTTCACACACACACACACACACACACACACACACACACACACCCACACAACACAAATTTCTGCTCCTTGGGCTTTCACTGTAAGACTTCCACTTCCCCTTCTACTTTCTCATGTCTCATAGTACTTTCTCATTATCTTCCGTAATTCTGACTCTTAGCTTTTTTACTGGATCACTCTTTGTTGTCCATTCTTTTGTTGTTCTCATGTATGTTGGTTAATTTTATGTGTTCTCTTGCGTAGGCTGTAGTGCCCAGTTGCTAGGTCAAACACCAATCTAGAAGTTGCTGCTGCTGCTCCTAAGTCGCTTCAGTTGTGTTTGACTCTGTGCAACCCCATAGACGGCAGCCCACCAGGCTCCCCCATCCCTGGGATTCTCCAGGCAAGAACACTGGAGTGGATTGCCATTTCCTTCTCCAATGCATGAAAGTGGGAAGTGAAAATCGAAAGTGAAGTCACTCAGTCGGGTCTCACTCTTTGAAACCGCATGAACTGTAGCCTGCCAGGCTACTCTGTCCATGTGATTTTCCAGGCAAGAGTACTGAAGTGGGTTGCCATTTACTTCTCTAGTCTAAAAGTTACTGTGAAGGTACTTTTTAAATGTGGTTAACATTTAAATTAGCAGATTTTTTTATAAATTAGGTTGCCTTTCGTATTGTGGATTGGCTACATCCAAACAGTTGATGCCCCTAAAAGACTGAGATCTCCCAAAAAGGAAGGAGTTCTTCATCCAGACTGCCTTCAAACTCAGTTTAGACTTCAGTTCAGTTCAGTGATTCAGTCGCATCTGACTCTTTGCAACTCCATGAATCGAAGTACACCAGGCCTCCCTGTCCATCACCAACTCCTGGAGTTCACTCGGATTCTCATCCATCAAGTCCATGATGCCATCCAGCCATCTCATCCTCTGTCGTCCTCTTCTCCTCCTGCCCCGATTCCCTCCCAGCATCAGAGTCTTTTCCAATGAGTCAACTCTTTGCAAAAGGTGGCCAAAGTACTGGAGTTTCAGCTTTAGCATCATTCCTTCCAAAGAAATCCCAGGGCTGATCTCCTTCAGAATAAACTGGTTGGATCTCCTTGCAGTCCAAGGGACTCTCAAGAGTCTTCTCCAACACCACACTTCAAAAGGATCAATACTTTGGCACTCAGCTTTCTTCACAGTCCAACTCTCACATCCATTCATGACCACTGGAAAAACCATAGCCTTGACTAGACAGACCTTTGCTGGCAAAGTAATGTCTCTGCTTTTAAATATGCTATCTAGGTTGGTCATAATTTTCCTTATAAGGAGTAAGCGTCTTTTAATTTCATGCCTGCAGTCACCATCTGCAGTGATTTTGGAGTCCCCCAAAATAAAGTCTAACACTGTTTCCACTGTTTCCCCATCTATTCCCCATGAAGTGATGGGACCAGATGCCATGATCTTCATTTTCTGAATGTTGAGCTTTAAGCCAACTTTTTCACTCTCCTCTTTCACTTTCATCAAGAGGCTTTTTAGTTCCTCTTCACTTTCTGCCATAAGGGTGGTGTCATCTGCATATCTGAGGTTATTGATATTTCTCCCAGCAATCTTGATTCCAGCTTGTGTATTGTGATCCACACAGTCAAAGGCTTTGGCATAGTCAAGAAAGCAGAAATAGATGTTTTTCTGGAACTCTCTTGCTTTTTCCATGATCCAGCGGATGTTGGCAATTTGATCTCTGGTTCCTCTGCCTTTTCTAAAACCAGCTTGAACATCAGGAAGTTCACGGTTCACGTGTTGCTGAAGCCTGGCTTGGAGAATTTTGAGCATTACTTTACTAGCGTGTGTCTATAGAGAACAGAGTTTCTAAACTTGAGGACCAGAGGATGGCTGTTTTGTTAGAGCTCACCCTGCCCTCACCCAAGCTTTCAAACTGAGCTCTTGAGTCACTGAGTCTGAAAGCTTGGGTGGGGGCGGGGTGAGCTCTAACATCTGTGTTCATAGCAAAGTCCTCAAGTGATTCTCTCACCAAAGCTTGAAATCTTTGGGGCTGTCCCATTGTATGAAAGAACAAACACGAGAGAGAATGGGGAGAATGCAGACAACCCAGTTCCTTCTCAATGAAGGGCAGTCAATTGCCTTTATTTTTAAGGAGTTGTTGTTCAGTCGCTAAGCCATGTCTGACTCTGAAACTGTCATAATATTTTTTTCCATCTATCTATCAATTATCTATCTACCTATCCATCCTTTCTTTCTTGTGTCTATCCACAAGCGTCTAAGCTCCAGCAGATCAGAGACTTTCTTTTCTATAATGATTATCTTTACTACACAGTATAAATGTGTAGACCCCATGGAGTGCAGCACTCCAGGCTTCCCTGTCCTTCACTATCTCCCTAAGTTTGCTCAAACTGCTGTCCATTGAGTCTGTGATGCCACCCAGCCATCTCATCCTCTGTGGTCCCCTTCCCCTGCCCTCAGTCTTTCCCTATCCTCAATCTGCTCTTCACATCAGGTGGCCAAAGTATTGGAGCTCCAGCTTCAGCATCAGTCCTTCCAAAGAATATTGAAAGAATAATGTAAAAAAAAAAAGGGTAGAAGCAAACAATATCATGCAAACTAAATGCATCAGTGTTGACTGGATACAGTGATCACTGCTGCTGCTGCTGCTGCTAAGTCAGTTCAGTCGTGTCCGACTTTGTGTGACCCCATAGATGGCAGCCCACCAGGCTCCCTCATCCCTGGGATTTTCCAGGCAAGAACACTACAGTGGGTTGACATTTCCTTCTCCAATGCACGAAAGTGAAAAGTGAAAATGAAGTCGCTCAGCCATGTCCAACCCTCAGCAACCCCATGGACTGCAGCCCACCAGGCTCCTCCGTCCATGCGATTTTCCAGGCAGGAGTACTGGAGTGGGGTGCCATTGCCTCAGAGTCGGCTCTTATTTAAAAATAATTTTAAGAGATTCTAATTCTCCTGGGTCTATACAGCCTATATTATAAGTCAGTAATAAGGTTCCTTGTCATTTCCCAGATTCTCAAATTTAGAATATTTAAGGAATATCTATGATATCAGAGACCACTATAATTCTGAGCCATCAGTAGTAATATGACTAATGGCTACTTCTTTTACTTCTGAGAAGAACGTAATATCTTTAGGCCTCTATTTCTGCTTTCTTGACTATGCCAAAGCCTTTGACTGTGTGGATCACAATAAACTCACTATACACATATAATATAAAATACAATTAATATACAATATTATGCAATATATAATATAATATATAATTATACAAATATATATACTAATTAAACAAATATAATTTATACATATATAAATGTGTGTATGTACATACCTGTATATATAAAAATGTATCTATGTATAAACATATGCATTTATACATAATTGTGTATGTGTATATGTAAGTTTATATGGCAGGGCAGGGAATGGTTTTTGGACTTCTGGGATTCTATAGGCTTCTGGGATTCTCTGGGTCCAAACGTGTGGTATCCTTCAAGCAAAGGAAAGAATGACTCCAAAGGCAGTTCAGGATCATAAGGGCTTCCACTGGCCCCAAGGACACTGTCCCATGGCAGGACTATCTCCTCCTCATTTCCTTAGAGTAGAGTCAGCTCCTCAGTTTCCGAGAGCTGACTGCCAGAGGCTGTGGTAATTACCAACGACAGAGCATCTAGGCAGAGATATTTTTTCTCATGCCTAAAAGCTAGTGTAATTTACCCTGCTAGATTTCAACTTGCTTTCTGAAATTTACACTTTCTTTTCATATCCCCTTTGAAGTGGAAAGGGGACCCCTTTGTGCTGGTTCATCATTGTGTTTTGGAAGCAGATAACTTATTTTATGGTTTTACAGGTTCTCAACTAGAAATACATTTTGCTTCAGGATGAATCATACCTCACCTATACGTGACTTATATGATGGTTAGGAGGTATTTTGTACAGAGATGATGATGAAATTTGTTAAGATTTTTCAAGATGCTGGAATATGGTGAATTTTGGATGTGAAAAGGACACTAATGGGGGCAGGGCATAGGGTGGAGTATTATGAGATGAATTATGTTCCTAAAAATTTTACACATCAAAAATAATGTAGTATCTCAGAAAGTGACTTTACTTGAAATATGATCTTTACAGAGGTAATCAAGTTAAAATGAGATCATTACCAATAGTCTTAATCCAGTATGACTTGTTCACTTTAAAAAGAATATATGTCGACCCAGAGATACAGGATAGATCATGTGAAGAGAAATACTGGTAAGGTGGCCACCTATAAGTCAAGGAGAAAGGCCTGAAACAGAGCATTCCTTCTTAACCCTCAGTAAGAACTATCCCTGCTGACACTTTGATTTTGAATTTATCTAGTCTCCAAAACTATGAAATATATTTTTGTGGTTTAATTCAAACAGTTTGTGATACTTTTATTTTAATATATATTTATTTATTTTAATGGAGGCTATTTACTTTACAATATTGTATTGGTTTTGGCATACATCAGCATGAATCCACCACGGGTCTACACATGTTCCCCATCCTGAACCCCCCTCCCACCTCCTTCCCCATACCTATAAGAGCTTTTGCAAACTAATACATTAGAGCTCTAACCACAGTCCCTTTGCTTTCTCTGTTTATCCAATATTTTCAGAAAAACTTGTTTCTCCTAAGGCTTATGACTTCTGTGTTTATTGTATTATGTATATAAATTGTCATTAGCATATATATCAAGTTCCAGTTATTTAAATGGTTATTAAGCATTTCTATCTGCAAGTATCATCAAATTGTGTCTAAATAAAATGGTTCCCTCCTGTTCATTTTTGTGTGTATTATTCATCTTGTTAAGATCTTCTTTTTATTCATTGCTTCAGGGTCACACTCAACTTTTCCCTCTGTATCATTTCCTTGTTTAATTGATCCCAAAGACAGGTCTGAACAATTCTACCTTAATACCTCTTCTGTCCTTAGTCAAGCTTCTCAATATAGCATTTTATAATATCTTAAACTAGAAAGCAGCACATTATAACATTCAGTTTCAGTTTAGTCACTCATTAAGATCTTCTTTTTATTCATTGCTTCAGGGTCACACTCAACTTTTCCCTCTGTATCATTTCCTTGTTTAATTGATCCCAAAGACAGGTCTGAACAATTCTACCTTAATACCTCTTCTGTCCTTAGTCAAGCTTCTCAATATAGCATTTTATAATATCTTAAACTAGAAAGCAGCACATTATAACATTCAGTTTCAGTTTAGTCACTCACTCACGTCCGACTCTTTGCAACCCCATGATGTGCAGCATGCCAGGCCTCTTGTCCAACATCAACTCCCAGAGTGCACACAAACTAATGTCCATCAAGTTGGTGATGCCATCCAGCCATCTCATCCTCTGTCATTCTTCTCCTCCTGCCCTCAATTCTTCCAGTATCAGGGTCTTTTCCAATGCGTCAACACTTTGCATGAGGTGGCCACAGTATTGGAGTTCAAGCTTTAAGTCCTTCCAATGAACACCCAGAAATGATCTTTAGGATGGACTGTTTTACTCCTAAGAGTGAGAAAGCAGAAACTACCAAGAGTCTACCAACTGATGAATGGGGAACGAAATGGGGTAATTCATACAGTGGAATATTTCGGAGCCATAAAAAGGAATGGGGCTTTCCACGTGGCACTAGTAGTAAGGAGATTTTGAGCCGTGGTGCTGGAGAAGACTCTTAAGAGTCCCTTGGACTGTAAGGAGATCAAACCAGTCAATCCTAAAGGAAATCAACCCTGAATATTCACTGGAAAGACTGATGCTGAAGTGAAAATACTCTGGCCACCTGATGTGAAGAGCCAACTCATTGGAAAAGACCCAGATGCTGGGAAAGACTGAAGGCAGGAGGAGAAGGGGATGACAGAGGATAAGATGGTTGGTTGGCATCACTGACTCAATGGACGTGAGTTTGAGCAAACTCATGGAGATGGTGAAGGACAGGCAAGCTGGGGTGCTATGGTCATGGGGTCACAAAGAGTCAGACACAACTGAGCAACTGAACAAATTAAAAGGAATGAAGAACTAACACTTGTCACCGATGCGTGGATGAACCTTGACAACATCATGCTAAGTGAAGACACCAGGCCGCCAAAGCATCACTTCATTGACATCAAGTGTCCAGAGTAGGCAGATCCAAAAAGAAAGCAGACTCCTGGTCACCAGGGACGGGAGGGGCCTGGTAAGGCCTGTGCACGATGAGAACATTCTCAGATTTGGAGCAGAGAGCCGCACAACTCTGTGAATATGCTGCTGCTGCTGAATCGCTTCAGTTGTGTCCGACTCTGTGTGACCCCATGGACGGCAGCCCACCAGGCTCCCCTGTCCCTGGGATTCTCCAGGCAAGAACACTGGAGTGGGTTGCCAGTTCCTTCTCCAATGCATGAAAGTGAGAAGTGAAAGTGAAGTTGCTTAGTCGTGTCCGACTCTTCATGACCCCATGGACTACAGCCTACCAGACTCCTCCATCCATGGGATTTTCCAGGCAAGAGTACTGGAGTGGGTTGCCATTGCCTTCTCCATAAATATACTAAGAACCAGCAAAGTGTATACTTCAAAGGAATAAATTGTATGGCACACAAATTGTTTAGTCCCTAAGTCATGTCAGACTCTTTGCGACCCCATGGATTGTAGCCCCCCACCCCCATCCCAGGTCCCTCTGTCCATGGGATTTCCCAGGCAAGAAGACTGGAGTGAGTAGCCATTTCCTCCTCCAAGGGATCTTCCCGACCCAGGGATCAAACCTACATTGCCAGGCAGATTCTTTACCACTAAGCCACCAGGGAAGGCCTGTGGCATACAAATTACATCCCAATAATGCCAAAGAATTGATGCAAACTGTGGTTTTGGAGAAGACTCTTGAGAGTCCCTTGGACTACAAGGAGATCCAACTAGTCCATTCTAAAGGAGATCACTCCTGGGTATTCATTGGAAGGACTGATGTTGAAGCTGAAGCTCCAATACTTTGGCCACCTGATGTGAAGAACTGACTCATTAGAAAGGACCCTGATGCTGGGAGGGATTGGGGGCAGGAGGAGAAGGGGACGACAGAGGATGAGATGGCCAGATGGCATCACTGACTTGATGGACATGTGTTTGGGTAAACTCCAGGAGTTGGCAATGGACAAGGGAGGCCTGGCATGCTGTGATTCATCGGGTCACAAAGAGTCGGACAGTACTGAGCGACTGAACTGAACTGAATATCTGTTATCTAAAAACAGCATGTGTGGCAGAGGAAAAAAAACAAAAAACAGAACTTTCACGTTAAAACATGTTGGGTAAAACTCCTGTGTCCGTCAATGATTTTCGACTTCCCCTCTTATCCATTCACAGTGATCAGTGACGGTGGTAACAGTGGAACCTGTGTCCCTGGGTTCGACACACACCAGCTTGCACGCTAGTGGGCCTGGGACAATTCCTGCTCCTCAGCCTTAGCCTCCTGAGAGGCGCAGAGAGCAAGAGGAGAAACAGAACCCCACAGACCCCTCCAGCTAAGGGCGGTCGCCCCCACGAGGCCGGGGCCCATCTGGAGGCTGAGCCACGGAACGGAGGTTCAACCCAGAAAGGGTGAGGGTCACAAGGGTGGGACACTCAGAAAGATGTGAGGTCCTGATGTCCTCGCAGGGGTCCACCCCATCGCCCACAGACCCTGAGATCTGGCTCCCAGGGGCTAAACCAAGACTTGTCTGTTAGCTGATTAGTGCGGGGGCTGCGGGGCAGAGGGGGCTGGAGGAAGAAGGAGCAAATCAGACAGCAGGGGGTCCCCGAGCTGGGCTGATCCCATGGAAACCATGGGGCAGCCGAGGCCACATCCGCACGACCCTCAGAGCAACAGGCCAGGACAGAGGCCCAGCCCTTCAGCACCCCCGCAACAGGACGCTGAGGCCACCCTCCGCACCACCGGGCACAGACCGCGGGGCAAGGAAGCTGGTCCAGGGCTGAGCGCTGCAGGGCCTGGTGGAGGCGGGCTGGGTGAGAAAGCCCGGGAGGAAGGCTCCCCAGGCAGCAGGCGAGGGGCAAACCCCCACCCTCCCTGAGACGGCCAGAGCAGCCGTGCAGGGGAAGGTGGAGGGCGAGGCTGACATGCCAGCAGGAGGGGAGGCGGAGCCCCACCCACACCCGGCTCTGCAGGTGAAGCGCCGACCGGTGACCCTGCTCTCCTTGAACCAAGGGCTGGTTGACCGATCAGATGCTAAAACCCTGAGGACCATTTCTTGTGGCTTCTCACCTACGTTCAGGCCCCAAACACTTGATGCTACAGACCGGGGGGCGGGGCAACACTTCCGTGGCGCCTTCTGTGCAGCTGCAGCAGGAACGGGCTGCCCTTCTGTGATGGTCGCCACGTGACTGCCGAAGGGGAAACGCAATAACCAATAACCAGCTCTACACAGTCAGAAGGTCACTAGGAGGCTGCTGGGTCACGTCAGCGTTGTTACTAAACTAGCGGCTGTGGGGGGAAAGGATGAGAATGAAGAGAAGCAGAGAAGAGTTCCTGGGTCGTCCAGTGGTAGGGACTCCGAGTTTCCACTGGGCCCTGGTTGGGGAACTAAGATCCCACAAGCCTCACGGCTCGGCCAGGAACAGTATAGAGCGCAGAGAGAAAAAGAAGAGAAGCACAGAGAAGCGGGAAAATAAAGCCATATTCTCACCACTTGGTATCCTGGACGTTGTGGGGTACATCCTCATGGACCCTTTAAAAGCACCTGTCAGCATAGAGTCAGAATCACTCGCCAGTTCAGGCACACGGGCCACGGGGACCACTCTCAGGCGCGTGACCTCGCTGAGCTGGGTGATGAGAATGAAGAGAAGCAGAGAAGAGTTCCTGGGTCGTCCAGTGGTAGGGACTCCGAGTTTCCACTGGGCCCTGGTTGGGGAACTAAGATCCCACAAGCCTCACGGCTCGGCCAGGAACAGTATAGAGCGCAGAGAGAAAAAGAAGAGAAGCACAGAGAAGCGGGAAAATAAAGCCATATTCTCACCACTTGGTATCCTGGACGTTGTGGGGTACATCCTCATGGACCCTTTAAAAGCACCTGTCAGCGTAGAGTCAGAATCACTCGCCAGTTCAGGCACACGGGCCACGGGGACCACTCTCAGGCGCGTGACCTCGCTGAGCTGGGCCACGCGTCCACCAGCCAGCAGGGATGACAGCAAACTACAGGTTCAGCGTGAGGATGAAGGAGATGGTCCGCGCCGAGTGTCAGCCCAGCAGTGAGCTTTGGGGAGCATCCGCGCTATCGTGTCCATCGTGGCGTGCCTTCACCTGCCTCCTCCTTGGCCCACGTGTCGACTGTCTTCCCACGACTGCAGAAATACTTTGCCTTTTCAGGGTCTACGCTAGTGGCTCCGTGTCTTCTCTGCGTGTGAGCCGTGAACTGATCCACTCCCCTTCCTGCCCTTCACCTCGGCTGCTCACCCGCCCACCTCACTTCCTAGGGAAACTGTCCAGACAACTGCTGTCATGTGGGCTGTGAGGGTTTTTAGAGCAAAATAGAGTGATTTCAGAATGTCTTAGTAAATATACCTAACATAAAGATCCAGCTAGAAGTTTCTTAAATTCTTCATAACCAAAACTACCACCTCTCAAACTGTTTGTAAATGTACCACTGCTTCTGTTCTAAAGAATTCACCAGTGCTCAGCCATGAAATGGAACACAGCTGAGTCATTTGTCGAGATGTGGAAGGACCAAGAGACTGTCACACAGAGTGAAGTCAGCAGAAAAACAGACACCGTACATCGACACACAAATGTGGAGTCTAGAAAAACAGTGCAGATGAGTTTATCTGCAAAAAGACACAAATGTCGAGAACAAACGTTATGGACACCAAGGGGGAAAGGGGAGGATGAACTGGGAGGTCAACGTACACACTCGCCTCTGGGTAAAACGACTGGTGAGCCCACTGCAGAACCCCGGGGACTCCGCTCGGCGCCCTGGGTGACCCACCAGAAGGAAATCCAAAAAAGAGGGGTTCTGTGCATGCGCGGCTGATTCACTTACTGCAACAGAGATGACGCTGTGAACTACACTCCAGTACAATTTAAATACAGCTTTTCTCCGAGTCTGGTCCACAGAGCACCTGCCTCGAAGCACACCCCCAAGCCCCACCGGGTCAGAACCTCAGGCTGGGGCTGCGCTTCTAAGTGAGGCTCCAGGAGATTCCCAGACGGCAGGGCCCCGCGGGTGGGGCCTTCAAATGAGGCACAAGCGAGTCCCAACGCCCGGCAGTGGAAAAGAATCCATCTGCCAATGCAGGGGGAGTGAGTTCGAGCCCTGGTTGGAGAAGATCCCCTGGAGAAGGAAATGGCAACCCACTCCAGTATTCTTGCCTGGAGAAACCCATGGACAGAGGAGCCTGGTGGGCTAACAGAGTCCATGGGGTTGCAAGAGTCAGACACAACTCAACGACTATACATTTTAAAAGTCAGCTGAATTTGACAAACAGTGTTAGATGCCAGCTATGTGCCTGGCCTCAGGCAGGCAGTTTCAAGAGACTGCCTCCTGCCCCCAGAAGCACCTGTAGGGAGAAAACCCACCATCTGGTTTTTAGGCTGTGCTGCCTTAGGTCCCAAAGGCCTGGACCACTAGATGGTAACCGTCCTACCGCATCACCTAGCGGCCTTTTAAAAGGCCACACATGAACGGCAAACAAAGGGGTACGTGTTGCTCTTTCGCCAGGCCCTATTCTAAGAGCGCCATGTACCGATTCAGTTGCTTCTCAGTCAGCATGCTCTGTGGCGTTATCTGTACCTCACAGAAGCAGCAGCAGAGGAAGAGGGGGCGGCTCGATCTGCCTGTGACCCAATCAGAGACGGAAGAGCTAGGACGTGAACCTGGCCAGTCTGAGTCCAGAGCTGCACCCTCACCACCAGGTGAGTCTGTGTCTCCCAGGCTCAAAGCCCACGGAGGAAGAGCCTTTCAAAAACGGTCTCACGTGGAGTTGATCTTCTTCACCCTCCAACCCTGACCTTGTTGGTGACTACAGGGCAGAGCAGGCAGTGTGATCAGGAGATGAGAGTTCTGACCTTATCATGGATGCTAAGGGATCACCTCTTCGTGGGATCAAAATGTGGCTATTTTAAGACTATTTTCAAAGATGGGGGACTTGGAGAGATAAATGCATAAGCATGCCTTTTGTTTGGTACTCATCTTCCATAACCCTCTAATCAAATTCGTCTTCCTTTGCTGGCAATAAACATACAGAGTCCATGGGGTTGCAAGAGTCAGACACAACTCAACGACTATACATTTTAAAAGTCAGCTGAATTTGACAAACAGTGTTAGATGCCAGCTATGTGCCTGGCCTCAGGCAGGCAGTTTCAAGAGACTGCCTCCTGCCCCCAGAAGCACCTGTAGGGAGAAAACCCACCATCTGGTTTTTAGGCTGTGCTGCCTTAGGTCCCAAAGGCCTGGACCACTAGATGGTAACCGTCCTACCGCATCACCTAGCGGCCTTTTAAAAGGCCACACATGAACGGCAAACAAAGGGGTACGTGTTGCTCTTTCGCCAGGCCCTATTCTAAGAGCGCCATGTACCGATTCAGTTGCTTCTCAGTCAGCATGCTCTGTGGCGTTATCTGTACCTCACAGAAGCAGCAGCAGAGGAAGAGGGGGCGGCTCGATCTGCCTGTGACCCAATCAGAGACGGAAGAGCTAGGACGTGAACCTGGCCAGTCTGAGTCCAGAGCTGCACCCTCACCACCAGGTGAGTCTGTGTCTCCCAGGCTCAAAGCCCACGGAGGAAGAGCCTTTCAAAAACGGTCTCACGTGGAGTTGATCTTCTTCACCCTCCAACCCTGACCTTGTTGGTGACTACAGGGCAGAGCAGGCATGTGATCAGGAGATGAGAGTTCTGACCTTATCATGGATGCTAAGGGATCACCTCTTCGTGGGATCAAAATGTGGCTATTTTAAGACTATTTTCAAAGATGGGGGACTTGGAGAGATAAATGCATAAGCATGCCTTTTGTTTGGTACTCATCTTCCATAACCCTCTAATCAAATTCGTCTTCCTTTGCTGGCAATAAACAAAAAATAGCTTGTTTCTATCTTTGATTCTAACTGAAAGTGCAAGTGTGGAGAAAGTTGCTCTGTCTGTCCGACTCTTTGTGACCCCGTGAACTGTGCTCCTCTGTCCATGGAATCCTCCAGGCAAGAGTACTGGAGTGGGTAGGCTATCCTTTCTTCCAGACCCAGGAATGGAACTGGCGTCTCCCGCACTGCAGGCGGATTCTGCACCAGCTGAGCCACCAGGGAAGCCCGAGGTCCCGAGACTCAGGGGAGCGCTCAGGATGAGAGACAGCCGTGCTCCGGCCCCTCACCCCGCCCTGCAGGAGTGCACTCGGCGTGAGCCCCACCCCCCTCTGCTCACGATTCACTTCCAGGCAAACACTCAGCTTCTCCACACAGCACACCCTCCTCTGTGAACAAGGAGGGGTCCCTGCAATCATCAGGAGGATTCAGCGAGTCTCCAAAGCACTGACCTCACAGGCACACCTGGGAAGCCCGGAAGCTCAGCCCCTCGGGGACTCACCACGCCTGCCCCACACGTACCCAACGATCTCACCCACTGTTTCAGAGACTGTCACGCTGACGGATGAGGAGGTATAGAGACTGTCCCCACCGTCCCGGCGCTCTGACCAGGCACAGGTGACAAGCAGGGCGACCGCGTGTCCTGGACAGTCCCACTCATGCCTGCTGTGCCAGCTCAGTTATTAACGGCGCTGCCCCTTCATCGTCCCCAGGGCCCTGGTTTGGATGATGAATTACATGTGCACACTGGTGATAAGACGAGAACAAAGCAAAGAAGAACAAAGCGAAGAACAAAGCCAGGCAGTGATGCCTACAAGCTGCCTGGTTCTGGGGGGGGGGGGGGGGGGGGGGGGCGGGCGGGGGGGGGGGGCCCCGGGGGGGGGGGGGGGGGCCCGAGG
>SJYC01044101.1:0-32914 GCA_006408675.1 Madoqua kirkii | reverse complement strand
GGGCCAGGCGGCTGGGTGGAGCCCCAGGAGGGAGGGGAGGTGCCCGAGGCACGGTTAAGTGCTGACTGGGGTGGAGGTGGAAAATACTCGGAGACTAAGTGGGCACTGCAAGGTCCCCAAGTCCAAGACGTCCAAGTTTATTAATCACTCATCTCGGCATCCATGGCTTTTCATCCCATAGACACCCAGCTGCAGCCAGCCTTCGGGACTTGAGAAGGAAGGGAGGAAGGGGAGGGGAGGAAGGGGCCACCTGCACGGGCGTCCGTCCCACCTCCCCAGACAGCACGGGAATCGGGGGGCCAGAGACCACCTCCCCCCAGGTTTCCGACGTAAGTACTAGACCACCCACGCCTCGTCACAGGGGTCTCATCACAGCAACTCCTGAAGAGGCAGAACCTCGAGGAGCAAGTCTGGGACAAAGCCCCAGCCGTTCATCGTCACCTCAGCCTTCCCTGGGCAGTTTCTGATCAATCATGAAAGCTAGGTTATCAGCTACTGAATTACAGGGCTTTCCTGCTGGCCTGGTGGTAAAGAGTCTGAGTCAGTGCAGGGGACACAGGTTCAATCGCTGGTCCTGGAGATCCCGCAGGCCACGGAGCAACGCACCCCGAGTGACCCACTGCTGGGCCTGCGCGCTGGAGCTCGGGGGCCGGGACCACCGAGGCCCCCACGGCTTGGAGCCCCCACAAGCAGGGAAACCACCGCAACGAGAAGCCCCCAAATTGGAGAGCAGCGCCTGCTCACAACTGCAGAGAAGCCCCCACGGCTACAGGGACCCAGCACGTCCGAAAATAAACCTAAATTATAAAAAAAAAAATACAGCCCTGACCCAGCGCCTGCCAGCCACGCTCCCACAGCCTCTCGCAGAGAAGGTGCCCGTCAGTGGTCCCAGGACAGACCAGAAAGGATGTCTGAGAAGGGAGGGCTCAGAGCCAAGCTGCACAAACTCTCCCAATCGACAGATGAGGCACCTGGAACCTGCAGACTGGGGGCCTTTCCCAGGTTAGGGAGGACGAGTCAGGGCCTTTCCCAGGGAGCAGGGCCCAGCCCTCCGCTTGTCCCCTTGACTCCAAAACCAACGAACCGCCTGGGAGGCTCAAGATGACGACCGTATGCTGCATTTACCCAGAGCCTCACGTGTGTCTCCCCTGAGATAAAGAGGCCTTTCTACCCCTTTATTACGAATGAGAACCACGGAATGCGCCAGAAGACACCGGAATAGTTAAGAACTGAACCTGAATTTTCAAAGTGCTGCAACAGCTACAGAAATCTAAGTCCTGGGATTCCGTACAAGGTACGAATCACCCAAACGGGCTTCACCACCGTCCACACAGGTGCTGGCAGAAAGGCCTGGACGGACAGCGGGTGCCGCGGCTGGGGTGCGGAGCTCCCGGCGCTGACCCGGAGGCTGTTCCGGCTCCGCCTCGTGCTGCAGTGGGCGGCCACGGAGGATGTGGCCCAGGCCCCCACCTGGTCTGGAGAAACCAAGAACTCATCGTTCTGAAGACTTTTACGTCGTCCAAGTAAGCCCCTTACCCAGGGGAGAAACAGAGCTGGAGTCCATTCCCCTCCCCTGTCCAGACCCCCTGAGAATGACGAAGCTTAACAGAATCTACTGGAGACGGACGGGCGACCCACTGCCACACTCCTCCCTAGAGAATTCCACAGACAGAGGAGGTTCGTGGGGCTCCATGGGTTCACAAAGAGTTGGACACGACTAAGCAACCAGCACTTTCACTAACAGACTCTGCAGGGCTGAGAGCAGAGCTCAGAGAGGCGCTGAGACAGCCAGACCCCGAGCTCCAAGCCTTCACATGCCGGGTTCGCCGCTCACTGCTATTCAGGTACCAATGCCTTCGACATCCTTGTTTCTACTGAGCGGCTCTGGCGTCCAGACGGTCACTTTTCACCTGCGCTCCAAGTCTCCGCGAGGTCCCATCTCTGCCAGTGTGACCGGCCACTCTTTCCAGCTCACGTTCCAGGCCCAGGAGTTCCTGGCCGAGGGCCTGGCGCTTGTGAACAGTGGGTTTCTTTCTTCCTGCTCCCCTGAAATCATCTTCCACAAAGAACACTGGGACCCTCTGCTTCCTTTAAAGAAATCAGATGCTGTGAACTCTGTCTGGTCCTGTAAAAAACATAAGGCTTCCTAACTGTTGGCAAATTGAGGTTTGCTGTACACGCTTTAATTTTTGGCACCCTGAAAGCAACATTTCAGAAGAGTTTAGTTTTGGAGGGCAGAGGCAGAGGGCACCCTGAACAGATCACTCTGACATGACATTCACTGCTCTGTAAAGGCCGACCTGGAATGAAAATCCCAAATGTACTTCTCCAATCACTGAATAATTTAGGTAAAAGTTTAATTAAAATTTCTGATGTGAAAACTGTTTCTTCAGCACGAACGCTGGATGCTGTGCAGAAGTCTCTTCAATCGCTGTGCTCAGTCATGTCCGACTCTGCAACTCCACGTAGCACCCCAGGGCCCCTGTCCGTGGACTGTGGGCCCCAGGTTCCCTGCCATGGGGTTCATGTAGCCCCCCAGGCCCCCCTGTCCATGGACTGTAGACCCCAGGTTCCCTGCCATGGAGACTGTAGACCCCAGGCCCCCTGTACATGGGGTTCATGTAGCCCCCAGGTCCCCCTGTCCTTAGACAGTAGTCCCCAGGCTCCCTGCCATGGGGTTCATGTAGCCCCCAGGTCCCCCTGTCCATGGACTGTAGACCCCAGGCCCCCTGTCCATGGGGTTCATGTAGCCCCCTCGTCTCGTAGCTTCCTGCACTGGCAGGCGGACTGATCTCTAAGGGCCACCTGGGAAGCCCACATATCTAAATTCAGTCCTTAAACGAAAGAACTCCACGGACACAAATAAGTACATTCCACCAAATTTCCTCCCTTCAAAACACTCAAGAGACTGGATTATAAAGTCATATTATGTGAAGTAGAGAGCAAAACAAGATAATTAGGTTCTCACTGCCATATTAATTTAAAGCAATGCCATTACACAGCAAGCTTCTGTTAAGATGTGTATAAGAGACAGCTGTAGACCCCAGGCCCGCTGTCCATGGGGTTCATGTAGCCCCCCAGGCCCCCTTGTCCATAGACTGTAGACTCCAGGCCCCCTGTCCATGGGGTTCACGTAGCCCCCCAAGCAATAATCCTGGAGTGGGTAGCCTGTCCCTTCTCCAGGGCATCCTCCCGACCCAGGGACTAAACCTGTGTCTCCTGCATTGGCAGGCGGGTTCTCTAGCACTGAGCCACCAGGGGAGCCCCCAGCAGTGATTTCTAGGCTGTCCCCGAGATGCCCGCGAGAGCTGCGGGAGCCTGTGCCTCCCCGCCCCTGAGGAGGCCGGTGGTCTGCACTTGCTCCTCAGAGCAGCCGGCCCACCGCGCTCATCACATTGCTCCTCCTCTTCCGGCCCTGCTCCTTCACCCTCAAACCCAGGGCTACTACTTACTGGGACACACTCCCTACAACTAACGCACACGCTCCGTGCAGCCAGCGGGTCAGGGAGTCCTTCCCAGGGTCCCTGCCGGCGTCAGCCCTGGAGGGAAGGAGCGGCAGCATCAGCGTCTACCCTCAGCCCAGGCCCCGAAGGTGAGAACACAGCGGCGATTTATTTTTAATAAGCTGGGCAGGCGCATGTCACTGTGAAAAGCCTAGCAGGGAACGCTACCCAGAAACAACAGTACATTTTCTACCAACAGCCATCCAGGTTTCAGGTTTTGAAGACGTTGTAAAACTTCTGGCTTCAGAAGGACTGTCCAGCTCCATTATGAATGAAAATGACCCTCTGGGTTAACATCTAAAAGGCCATCGTTAAGAGAGTTGCCCTTAACACTCTAAATCAAGAAATGCAGAGCTCTTCATAGGTAGGAAGACAATGACAATCGGTGAAGGTGGTTTCAGAGGCAAATTATAGCCACCACGACCTTAATTATAAAGCCGACTTAAAAGTGCACAATGCCCCGGCCGTATACGGACACGTGTAACAAACGTCCCCTTCACAGTCTCTGGGCACTCGGGAGGGGAGTTGGCCGCTTCAAATGCATCCACATAGGAACAGAAAGGGCGTGGAGGCTGCAAAACGGTCAACGCTCAGTTCACACAAGAAACGCCACGGCCCAGATCCTGTTAAACAGCGTGTCATCTATCATTCATGCGAGACTTTGGCCTGAGTTTCAGGCTTCTGCTTAAATAAGTGTAAGATGATCAAGGTATATTAACCATTCATAACTCTGCTCGGTGGACATTCGCTGAGTAAAATTGATTTTCTGTCAAGGAGAATCGTCTTCCTTCTAGAATTTATTGGGCATTGAGGATTATATGAGACTTATCTGAGGTACCGTGAAGGATATCAGGAGCTAATCCGCTGGGCACAGAGGGTAACAGTGACGTGAGGGCAGAGCAGAATCATGGTTAAGAGCATGAACTCCCGGGCCAACATACCCACACAGTGTCTCTGATGAAATGGGATTAAACGGGATCACACAGGCAAGGCCCTCAGTCCCGGGCTGGGCCACCTGCTCCCACCAGGTCCTGTAGGCTGTAAGGAGCCAGCAAGGCTCCAAGCCCTCCTTCTCCTCTCCCCTTCCTGTGGGGCTGTTTAACGCCATGACCTGTTAACCCAGCTGTCTCGCTCAACAGACACCTCACATCCAACAGGATGCTGGACGTGAAGTCTTTCCAGAAAGTCTGCCCTACCTCCATGAAGCCTTGAGAAACGTGCTCTGTGAAGGCAAGTCTATTCTGGGAAGATCCAGATGCAAAGATAAACTCCACTTTTAGAGTGCTGAGCCCCTCCCTCTTGTACAAGCCTCACAGACCGACCTTCGGAGAGTCAGCAACACACGCACGATGGAAGCCACCGCATTTCCAACACCCGCCGAGCTTCGATTTCTCTACCCCTCAGTTCCGAAAGAAACTGCAAGTAAGAGATTATTATTTTAAAGGGTCTGCTGAGCCACACAAGCAAGAGGGGGAAAAAAGTCACATTGGTTGGTCTAAAACAAGTCAAGGTCGGCCGAAGACCACGATGGACGGAAAGGCAGGCACGAGAGCGCGTGAGCGGCCCCGGGTGTGCGGGGAGAGCGACCGGCAGTCGGAGAAGAGCGACCCCGGATCCGGGGGAAACCTCTGCCCGCCACCCATCCGGGCCCCCGGCAGGCACGGCCCTCCCCCTGCCCCCACCCTGCCCGCAGACCTGCCTCTGAGACCGCCTCCCACTGGCCCCTCTGCTGCAACCCCCCACCCAGCGCTGCTCCTTCTCAAGTGCCTCTTGAGACCGCGCTCAAGTTCAAGACCAAGCTCACACAGCACCCCCGCACGTCCTACCCTCTGGCTCCAGAGCCCCTGGGGTCACCACTCTGGTGGGGTTTATCAACCTGGCCTGTTTGGACCCTTAGCTGCTCCTCCCAAGGGCCCAGCATCTTTTTTAGAGCCCGTCCTGGCCTGTCTGTGGCCCAGCTCAAAGCACGGGAAGCTGCCCCTTAATTTTCTGTGAAACTAAATAGGCTTTATGCAAGCAGTGCTCCTTCTTAATGAATTTACTTGCAGCAAACGCTACAAATTACTAAACTGTAGACAGTTTGCCTCATTAAGTCATGACTTATTACTTGTGGAATGTAAGACGTTTTTATATTTAGACAGCTAGTTTTGTTTTTTTTTTTAACCAATGAAGGGCAAGTAGTTGCTTCCTTTTTTGATTTCGCACCATTATTATTCACCGTTTCCTCAAAGCTTAGTTCCACGCCATCGCCATGGGAAAAGACTGCCCTGCGTAGTGAAAGCTGGTGGAATCCCGGCCTCAGGAAGCACACGACAGCAGGCAGGCGGCGCTGACCCTGCCTGGGGCCGCCTGGGGCCGCCTGGGGCCGCCTTGCCGTGTCTTTTCAGCTAAAACGTCCGTATCTGCAGAAGCAAAACACGACGAGCAACGTGTGGCTGGAAGAACACACGACCGCTGGGCGCATCCCGACCGTCTCCAAGAGACCCGGGGTCTAGGACGCGATCGTGACGGAACAAGACAAGCTGCTGACCGCCGACCGCCTTGGGGTTTCTTCGGGCCCATGTCCCACCCCCAACTTCTAGCAGAGCTGAGGGCAAGGCCCAGACCAGCCATGCCCACTGGAGACACAGAAGATCCTGGCGAGCCCCACGCGGACAGCGGGCACTTCTCTTGGCACAGATCCTGGCGAGACCTGAGCGGACAGTGGGCAGTTCTCTCGGGAGCGGCGGCAGCGCATACGGGGGTGCGGCTGTCGGTCTCTGCAGCCCAACCGTTGGCGGGGCTCCCACGCCACTGGGGGCTCCCTGGGCGGGCCCCGGCCCCACCACAAACCCGATACCTGTCCACAGAGCAGGTGACAGGCTCTCAAGGTTTGCCGAACTGGAAACCTATGGACGCTGTCCCTCCAACCTCAAATATTACCAAAGAGGCCAACTCCATTTAGGGTCTTGGAAACCAAGCCCAGCAGTGCCTGGGTGGAACAGTCACTCTGAGAGAAGGGCTTCGGGGCTGTTCCAGCTGCTCCACAGGGATGACGGGACGGTCCCAGTGCCACACAGAACCGTGAATGGAAACTCCAGCCAAAACTCTTACTTCATCTGCTTAAAAAATTGTAACGTGTAGTGGAACTGTATGAAACTTTGTTCTGTATTTTCCAAGTTTCCTGTAAATGTCTTATCATACTTTTATAACTAAAAAACAAAAAAACACCATGAATTGTCCCCTCAAAACTGAATGCCTCCAGAGACACTCTGATCATCACTGCTCAGATATGAGTCTAGGGAGCGTTAAATTTAAGGGTGCAAAAACAGGGCTGAATAAGAGACATTCAGACAGTGTGCACCGCCTGCTGGGGCTGCTGCTAACTCGCTTCAGTCGTGTCCGACTCTGTGTAACCCCATAGAAGGCAGCCCACCAGGCTCCCCCGCCCCTGGGATTCTCCACTGGAGTGGGTTGCCATTTCCTTCTCCAGTGCCTAGGAGGAGTTAAATAGTCAGAGGCTACAAGAAATAATCACTTACTCCAGCTTCTCTAAAAGAATATTTCAACATGCTTGCTTAGAACCCTTTGAGTTTATGTGCAAGTTTGTGCCTACTATAAATTTTCTATAATGCTTCTTCTGTTCCCAACTCCATGAGAGAAGCTTAAAAAATCTGAAGTATTTTTGCTGTTGGCCTAGAATGAATTGTTATTAGTATTTGGGACAAAACCGAGCTGTTCCTGAGCAGCCTTCGAGCCAGCCCTTGCACCCACTGTGCTCAAGTACACACACACACCCCGAGGTGTCCTGTGGAATAAACCCAGGCCTTCCCGCCACAGGACTCTGAGCCAAGAGCGAGAGCCAGGACCCACAAGCCAGCAGAGCTTCTTCCAGGGATGAGCGGAGGCCTCAGTCCTGCCAGCGCTGCCGCTGCGAGAGGCTGCCGTCACTGCGTGGTGTGGGGAGCCGGCTTCTGGGGATCGAAGCCAGCTCTAAATATACGAAGAAACCACAGGTTTTTTTTTTTAAAGAAAGATCTGTGAGGCAGATTTTTAAGATCACCAACAAGTTTATCATTTCTGAGGAGTGCAGGTTTTCAAAGAATTAAAGTGAGGGTGTCTGTGGACTGCTCGCAATTAAGAGTCTACGCAGCTCTCTTCATCGGGAGCCACCTTAAGCTCCGTAACTTCTGAATCCCTGCTGTTACACTTACCGGGCTCTCAGAGGACACATTCTGGGAATGCAAAGTATTGAAGACTTTTTTAGACTAAATTTCTGAACAGCTTTGCATTTTCAGGTGAGCTCAGCTGAGAGAGAAGGCAATCAGCCTAGGCACAGTGAAGACCAAGACTGTTCGGCAAGTCACTACTCAAGGTGAGACGTTTCCTTAAACAGAGCTAAAGGTGCTCTCAGGCCTCCCTGGGGGCTCAGACTGGTTGGGAAGGTCCGCTGGGGAAGGGCAGGGTGACCCACTCCTGGAGGGAGAATACCACGGACAGAGGAGCCTGGGGGGGGGGGGGGGACAGGCCTTGGGGTCTCAATGAGTCGGACACAACCGAACAAGCAACACTTTCGTTTTTCACGAAGGGACCCTCATCCCCACACCCTGTTCGATTTCCTTCCAGCTCCCCAGACTGACGTAATATATGCAACCAGGAAAACCAAGAAGAAGAACAATGAGCGTTGCATGAAAATATACAGCTCTGTGTGTGAGTGGGATGGAGACTGGGGGGGGGGGGGGGGGTACAGGCCTTGGGGTCTCAATGAGTCGGACACAACCGAACAAGCAACACTTTCGTTTTTCACGAAGGGACCCTCATCCCCACACCCTGTTCGATTTCCTTCCAGCTCCCCAGACTGACGTAATATATGCAACCAGGAAAACCAAGAAGAAGAACAATGAGCGTTGCATGAAAATATACAGCTCTGTGTGTGAGTGGGATGGAGACCACATTCACCCGTAAGCCCGCCAGGAGACGCTGGATTTATCTGAGCAGAGCAAAGGTGCCACCCCTGGCGAGGAAAGCAAAACCAGAAAGGTCCAAGAGGAAGAAGGAGACGCCGCTGCGCGTCATGAGTGGGGAGGAGTGAGGGTCACTCGCTCCCACAAATTCTTAAACCCGCCCCACTGTAAAGACTGAAGTGGTTGCGTTCTTTTCTCCTCAGGGTAGTTTTAGGCTCGACTCTTTAAGGAACTGAGCAGACAAGTAGCTTACCAGTTACTCACTGCTACATGCAAAGAACATTCCAGGCTCTGCAAAGGCAGAGGTGCCCAGCCCAAGGAGCCGACATGCTCTGCAGCCACTGATGCAAAGCCTCGCAGAGCACGTGCTGACAGGGCTCCCCCGCTTCCCCCGAGAGCGCCTCTGCCTTCCTAGGAACAACGCTGGGGCTCACGCACGCCCGGTCGCTTCAGTCGTGTCCAACTCTCGGCAACCCCATGGACTGTGGCCCACCAGGGTTCTCTGTCCATGGGATTCTCCGGGCAAGAATGCTGGGTGGGTCGCCCTGCCCTCCTCCAGGGGGTCTTCCCGACCCCGGGATGGAACCCGCGTCTCGTAGCTTCCTGCACTGGCAGGCGGACTGATCTCTAAGGGCCACCTGGGAAGCCCACATATCTAAATTCAGTCCTTAAACGAAAGAACTCCACGGACACAAATAAGTACATTCCACCAAATTTCCTCCCTTCAAAACACTCAAGAGACTGGATTATAAAGTCATATTATGTGAAGTAGAGAGCAAAACAAGATAATTAGGTTCTCACTGCCATATTAATTTAAAGCAATGCCATTACACAGCAAGCTTCTGTTACCATTTTCTCTGCTTTCAGGTTCATGAGGAGAAAGAGTCTCCCCTCCAAGCAGCTTATCTGCCATTACGCTGCTGTTCACTCGTCCTTCCATGGAACCGTGGAGAACTTCCACTCCAAGCCCATGTAACAGACGCGCCCCGGGACACGGCGTCCTCCGCGCCTCGAGCAGACGCCCTCGCTAGCCCACGACCGCCAGCCGCCGAGCACACACCAGGAGAGCGCGGCGGCAGCGGCTCGGGAGGCCCTCTCACTCATCACGCACGGGCCCCGCCCTACGGATGAGAGGACGGACGAGCAGGCCGTGCTCAGCCTGGTCCTAGTCCCACAGTCCTACAGCCACGCCGCCTTCCTTTATCAGAAAGAATCAGTGGTACACATGTTCTAGAAAGACCACACTGCATTGTAAATCCAAGGCTTTGTTACTGCTCCTTGGGATGTGCCTCTGCTGTCTCTACCATCAGGACAGACCTCACTATTCTAACCAAGCCTGGCTGCATCCACAGCTCACAGCATTAAGTGTGATGGTAACAGAAGCAAACGAAATACAAGTGAGCCTGTCCTCAGAGAATGATAAAGCACAGGCAGCTCGGCTGGGCTCCCACCCACTCGGGGAGCCTCCCTCTGTGGCCACCAACCCCCTCTCTCAGGAACGGAGGTACCAGGGGGCTGTCAACCGGGACCTCTTTCACCTCCTGGCAGCCCTGCCCCCAGATGTAGAGAAGAGACTTCTACACCCAAGAGGATGCCTTTGAAGAGTCACTGTTATCACCAAAGCATCCATTTCTAGCTATGTCTTGTTCATGTTAAAGTATCTACATGCTGTTTCTTTCTACAATGTGATTCCTTAAAAACACGAAAAATGCAGAAAATCAGTTAACTATCATCTGATCAGTGACCTCCACCACCATCCAGGTTTTACCTGGAGATTTTTGTTTCGTCACTAACCACACTGTGAATATAAGCTGTTACAAGCAGCAGGGTCCCTCTCCACGAGCATCCTCCCATTCACCCCAAGCAGGGATTTGAAAGAAAGTCTCGTCTCTGCTGGGACGTCTGGCACTGCTGCTGTTCTGTCCCTAAGTCGTGTCCAGCTCCCTGGGACCCACGGACTGCAGCTCACCAGGCTTCCCGGTCCTTCACCATCTCCTGGAGCTTGCTCAAATTCATGTCCATTGAGTCAGTGATGCCATCCCACCATCTCATCCTCTGTCGCCCCCTTCTCCTCCTGCCTTCCATCTTTCAGCATCAGAGACTTCTCCAACGGGTCGGTTCTTTGCATCAGGTGGCCAAAGTCTTGGAGCTTCAGCCTCAGTCCTTCCAATGAATACCCAGGGTTACTTTCTTTAGGACTGACTATTCAGTACTGATTATCACTAAATCACTTCCCTGAAAGCTGAACGTAAAGGATGCGTCCAATTCCTTGCTATTTTAAGTAAATCAGCAATGGACAAACTTATTGCGCAAAAGTCTTCCATGTTTAAGATAACTTCTTAAGGAATGAATCTCAGAAGCTGGCTCAGAGGACAGGATGACTCAGCACGATGAAGAGACCACGATTATGGGGATGACAAATATTCTAGACACACGGAAGCTCAGAGAATGATAAAGACACCTGTGCGTCCCACGGGCGGAAATGCAACGGCAGGAATTCAAGACCCGGACACACAAGCAGTCACACCTCAAGGAACCCCGTCACCACTGGGTAAGCACTTGCAATACTTAATTCAAAAATCCTAAGCATTTACTGGTTAAAACTACGAGCAGTAAGAGGCGTCTCACCAGCTCCCTCTCACTGGCACTTGTCTTGACTTTCACCGGCACATTCAGCAAGGGTTGACTGCCTGCTTGTAACTGAATTAGAATGGTCTCAGCTTTAGTGAAGCTTTCTCTGCATGTATAAACCGGGGGCAGGGCGGGAGCATTCAGTGAGAAAATCTGATGTGTAGGAATTTGGAGCCTATTGTTAGCAAATACCATAAAATGTACTTGTTTCCAATTAATCTTTGAGAAAAGACTACAAGCCGAAGACCGTTTCAGCTCATGCTGTCTCCTCTCTCTCTGGCAACCAGAATTCATGAGGGGCTGATGAAGGGCAAGCATGGAGGAGAAACAGGATTCTGCTAAGATGCTGAAAATCACATCATCACCACCGTGTAAATGATGCTCCTCCCCGGCCTCAGCAGACGATAAGGGCGCATCACAAAGAAGCCCAGGCGCAGAGGAAAATTAAACTTCTGCTTAATCATCCTTTTGCAGAGGGGAAAAAAAGGAACTTTGTGTGCAAGGCAATATCATCTCTTAATAGCTGTGGGACACACTGCCTTCACTCCGCCGCTCCTCAGCTGGAGAAATAGGATTAGTGGCCTAAGAGGGAAGCGCTTAAACTGATTAGGCAAGTAGGCGGTCCTGGGCCAAACGAGCAGGGAAAGACAGAGGCCAGCCTTCTGTGGCTAAGTGTCCTGCAGAGTAAGAACTTCAGATCACAATTAACACGAGAAGCTCTAATCCTCCCTCTCCAAAACAGACCCCGGTGACGCAGGTCAGACTCTGGCTGGCTCCAGACCCAATTTTATCTTACAAGATTTTCAGAAAATCACCATGCATCTATTCATTTTTTTTCTTTTTCTTTTATTCAACAGTACTTATTAAGCAACTACCATCTTAGGCATTAGAGCGTGCATGCGGGGGACTGAGATAATAGAACTTATCATTCTACCTGTTAAGAACCTGAAAGGACAAAACTGAGTCTCTCAAACTTGCATTCTGATGTGCTGGGTTGGAAGTTATCTGACAGATGACTGTGGACTCTCTCATCCTGCAAAAGACCCCTGGAGCCGAGAGGTGCATCTTAAGTCATGCGGCAGGAAAGAGGCCGCGATCCTGTCTGCCATCCCAGCCACGAGCTCCTTCTGCAAAACAAATTTTAAAGAAATTTACCCCAAACAGAAATTTTCAAGATCGACTAATGTCGAGTTTGATGGTGATACTGACAAAGAAGGAGCCTTCTGTGCTAGACTTTCTGACTCAGGACAGTGACAGGCCCCGTCTTGTGGGCAGAACAGCTGCCGGCAATTGTGAAGCAAAGGCCTGAAGTGAGAGCCCAGCATTCGCCCTGAGACTCTGGAAACAGCCAGCCAGGGCCACAGAGTCCCAGGGCCACAGGATCCCAGGGCCACAGAGTCCCAGGGCCACAGGATCCCAGGGCCACAGGGACGTGACAGCACTTCAGTGCCTTCATTCCCAAATATTTTCCACCCTGTTCCTACTGGGGAATTCCTCACTGCTTTCATAATAGAAGTCGGAGGGAGAGCAAGCTCCCCTTTCTGAATCAAATGGCCCGATTCTGTCTGTCATGAGAGAAAGGGACACCGGTCATAACATTCAGCAGGCAGCCCGGAGAGGTGGTTACCGAGAGCAATTATAAAAATTAAAATAGAGATTAGGGTCAGAGTGAGTCATCAAAAACGGTTAAGCTTCAGCAAAACGTGAAGATCTGCGTGTGCTATCCTTAATGGAGAGGATTTCAAATGTTAGATCCAGGACATGACCCTTTAACCAGGGACTTGATCAGCTTAATGCGATCACAGGTACCCACCTGTTGAACAGGTCTCTGGACAGCACAGCATGAAATTGGAACTGTCCTCGGTGCAACTGGGCAAAGCCAGCCAGCAGCCAACAACCGGACAGACTTAGACCTGGCATTAAGAGCAGACTACCAAAGGGCCCTATCGGAGGAACGTTTCTGAAACACGAAACGGCTGGAAAAAACTATGCCCTCTGGGAGAGGAGCATCCCTCATACCTCATCCCTGCACCCCCGCCTCCTCCCCAAACTCCCGAAAACTCAAAATCAGCCCAAGCCCCAGAGGACCTTTCTGCTCCTGACACTCCTTTCCTGTCATTTGCTCTACAGCAGTCCACGGACGCTCCACAACTTGGACCAAATTACAGTCTCAGCAAGCCTGTGACAGAGACCATCTGGGCTGTCTGCACGACCCACGCCCTTGCTCCAGGAGATCCCATCTCGCACTCAAGGATGATCCTCCAGGCCCCGGGAGAACACGAGGCGCCCCCGGCCCTGACACAGAGAGGGGCAGGAGAGCTCGGGGGAGACGCAGGGCTGGGCTGGGACCAGCCCCGCTGGCTCCGAGCTGTGCAGCCAGCCTCCAGACTGTCCCAGGATCCAGAGCGGCTCCCAGACCCTGGGGTCTCAGGACAGCCCCCCAGCTGTTGGTTCCCAGACTCCTTCCCCGTGTGCAAATTCACTGGATCATGGTGGGCAGTGACCAGACTGGACCAACCAACCAAATTCTCTGCCAGGAACATAACCCCAGACTGCCCGCCAGCGCTTGAACTCGGGTGTTGGCACTCCCAGGACCTGACGAGGCTGCTCGAGAGCCTGTGAGCAGGGGCGTGCAGAAAGCCTCACCGCTGCGCAGAGAATGAGCCAGTTCAGGGAGGGGAGGGCCCAGCGTGGGGGCCCCCGGCACCCTCAGGCTTGGTCCTGAACAGCCAGGTCGAGCTCACCTCCTTGCAACCCTGCCCCAAAGTGCCCGGTGCGTTCTTATATACACAGTCCATCATGATGACCTCAACTGGTTTGAGTAGGCATTTGCTTTTTGTAACTAATATGACAGTCATATGCTTAATCATTTAAAAGCCAGCATCTGATGATTTATAACCCCAGGAGAAGAGCTGAGGAGACTTTTCAGCAACGTGTACTAGAATATATTCGTTTCCACTTTCAAAACAATTTTGTAGTTCCCCAAAGCCCTTTCTTTCTCTGGACAGCACAGCATGAAATTGGAACTGTCCTCGGTGCAACTGGGCAAAGCCAGCCAGCAGCCAACAACCGGACAGACTTAGACCTGGCATTAAGAGCAGACTACCAAAGGGCCCTATCGGAGGAACGTTTCTGAAACACGAAACGGCTGGAAAAAACTATGCCCTCTGGGAGAGGAGCATCCCTCATACCTCATCCCTGCACCACCCGCCTCCTCCCCAAACTCCCGAAAACTCAAAATCAGCCCAAGCCCCAGAGGACCTTTCTGCTCCTGACACTCCTTTCCTGTCATTTGCTCTACAGCAGTCCACGGACGCTCCACAACTTGGACCAAATTACAGTCTCAGCAAGCCTGTGACAGAGACCATCTGGGCTGTCTGCACGACCCACGCCCTTGCTCCAGGAGATCCCATCTCGCACTCAAGGATGATCCTCCAGGCCCCGGGAGAACACGAGGCGCCCCCGGCCCTGACACAGAGAGGGGCAGGAGAGCTCGGGGGAGACGCAGGGCTGGGCTGGGACCAGCCCCGCTGGCTCTGAGCTGTGCAGCCAGCCTCCAGACTGTCCCAGGATCCAGAGCGGCTCCCAGACCCTGGGGTCTCAGGACAGCCCCCCAGCTGTTGGTTCCCAGACTCCTTCCCCGTGTGCAAATTCACTGGATCATGGTGGGCAGTGACCAGACTGGACCAACCAACCAAATTCTCTGCCAGGAACATAACCCCAGACTGCCCGCCAGCGCTTGAACTCGGGTGTTGGCACTCCCAGGACCTGACGAGGCTGCTCGAGAGCCTGTGAGCAGGGGCGTGCAGAAAGCCTCACCGCTGCGCAGAGAATGAGCCAGTTCAGGGAGGGGAGGGCCCAGCGTGGGGGCCCCCGGCACCCTCAGGCTTGGTCCTGAACAGCCAGGTCGAGCTCACCTCCTTGCAACCCTGCCCCAAAGTGCCCGGTGCGTTCTTATATACACAGTCCATCATGATGACCTCAACTGGTTTGAGTAGGCATTTGCTTTTTGTAACTAATATGACAGTCATATGCTTAATCATTTAAAAGCCAGCATCTGATGATTTATAACCCCAGGAGAAGAGCTGAGGAGACTTTTCAGCAACGTGTACTAGAATATATTCGTTTCCACTTTCAAAACAATTTTGTAGTTCCCCAAAGCCCTTTCTGGGAGAAGGCAATGGCACCCAACTCCAGTACTCTTGCCTGGAAAATCCCATGGATGGAGGAGCCTGGTGGGCTGCAGTCCATGGGGTTGCTAAGAGTCAGACATGACTGAGTGACTTCACTTTCATGCACTAGAGAAGGAAATGGCACCCCACTCCAGTGTTCTTGCCTGGAGAATCCCAGGGACGGGGGAGCCTGGTGGGCTGCCGTCTATGGGGTCGCACAGAGTTGGACACGACTGAAGCAACTCAGCAGCAGCAGCAGCAGCCCTTTTGGGTGAGGCACTCACTTTTATCACCTCCCTTAACCTCAATTCTCTCCAAATATGGGCCTCCTTGATCGCTTGGAGAGTAAAGAATCTGCCTGCCAATGCAGGAGATGAGGGCTCAATCCTTGGGCCACAAAGATCCCCTGGAGAAGGAAATGGAAGCCCACTCCAGTGTTCCTGCCTGGAGAATCCCAGGGATGGAGAGCCTGGTGGGCTGCTGTCTATGGGGTCGCACGGAGTTGGACACGACTGAAGCAATTCAGCAGCAGCAGCAGCAGCAGAGCCCTTTCTGAGACGTGGGCCCATGCGCACGAGGCGGCTTAGATTAGTACTGAGTCACTGTCCAGGCCCCAAGTGATCTGTTAAAACCAAAAAAGCGCTCACACATATATACAGAATCCAGGAAAATGGTGCTGATGAACCTATCTTCAGAGCAGGAAAACAGATGCAGACACAGAGAGCAGCCGTGCGGACAGAGCGGGGAAAGGAGAGGGTGGGGTGAAGAGAGAGCAGCCTGACACACACACACTCCCATGTGCAAAACAGGAGCCGGAGGGCAGCTGCCGCCTGACACAGGGAGCTCAGCTCGGCACTCTGCGGTGACCTAGGGGTGGGACGGCAGTGTGCGAGGCGACAAGGAGGTTCCAGGAGGAGGAGCATGGGTAGACCTATGACTGATTCATGCTGATGTAGGGCAGAAACCAACACACCATTACAAAGCAATTAAAAATAAATTTAAAAAAATAACTGAAAACCTTGAGTGAACATCTTCACTTTTAAATCTTCAAGTTCAGCAAGAGGCATAGAGGGCTTGAGGCATAGAGCACAGGTCGGATACGGCTGGGAAAAAGCTCGACCCGGCTCAGGCAGGAGTCTGAAACCATCCGGCCCCCAGGCCCCCGTGAGCTGGCCGCACCCCCAGCACGTGGTGCCGAGCAGCCCGCTCCACAGATGCGGGGCGCCTGGTCCCGCCAAGCCCTGGGCTCCGAGCACGTGCCAGCGACACAGGGGCCGTCAGAGCAGACACCTCCCACTGGGCTCCTGCCATCAGACATTCACACTTGAGTAAGAGAGAACTGCTTCACCACTACAGGGGGCTGCAGGATACGCTGACAGGAGGAGAAGGGGGGTCTCCTGAAGGACCGCAGAGGACGTGCTGTCAGCTCCACAGGCTGGGGAGGAGGGCCCAGGACACAGAACCCTGATGATCAAAAACGCAAGGACCCCAGCCCCAGGACACAGACCACAGGGACCCCAGGACACAGACGCTGGTGCTCACCAAACCCAGGGACCCCAGCCCCAACACAGCTGCTCGGCCTCGCGAAGGGGGAAAACGGTTCTACCACCATCACCACGGTTCTTTTCTTTATTCCAGGAAGAAGGGGGAGAAATCGCCTCCCCTGTGGCCACCCTCCCTCATCTTTTCTTAAAGGTCCACTGACACCCGCCTGAGGAGCCCCACTGCCTGTTGCAGTGCCCGGGCCAGACCACCCAGGGCACACCCGCCTCCCCTGAGCCCACCCGGGGCCAGACAGACACGCTTCCTGGGCGCGCACGTCCCCCCAGGACCACCTCAACGTGGAGCCGGTTCCCAGCAGAGAGGGGCCCCGGAGAGGCTGTGAGAGTCCCGCCCGGGGCACGCCAGGCTCCAGTTACGGATGGCTCCAGCGCCGGGGGCTGCTCCGCCCCTCCCAGCCCCGGGGTGCACTTCTTCTGTAACCCAAGAGACCGCTGGGGCCCCGTGCCGGGAGAAGCGTGGCCTAAAAACCCCACGGCTCCAGTTCCAGCAGCCGCGGCTCACCTTTCCCGTTTCACACACGGGCGACATTAACCACGGCCCTAAAAATAAGGGCTGCAGGCGGCCAGAGGGACACCCGACACCAATCAGAGCCTCGAGCGGAGGGCTGGCAGCCCTGCGAGTGCAGAGCGCGTCCAGGGCCCACGCACAGTCAGCAGCCGCGGAAGGTGCGAGAACACAGGAGCTGGCGGGCGGGGCGGGGGGGCCGGGAAACCCTCCCCGAGGCGGCGCCGCTGCATGCGCAGAGGAGGCTCCACCGCTCAGATGGGAGCAGAGGGTGACTCCTCCCCCGCCCAGCAGGCCAGCAGAGCAGGGGAGGGGGCGAGGGCATGCAGCTGGAACCCCCCACTCCCTGACCCGCTCACTGCGAGGGGCTCCCGGGGAAGCGTGAGCCCACTGGCCGCCCCGTGCAGGGCTCCCACCACCCAGGAAGAGCCCCAGCGCCCCAGCACCCAGAGGCATGTTAACTCGCTTCCTTTTTAAAGTATTGGGATCTACTCGTGTACACTACCGATACCACATGTAAAGCAGGCACTAATGACAGCCTGGGGGCTCCGCTCGGGGCGCTGCGGTGGCCTGCGTGGGGAGGAAATCCCCGAAAGGGGTGTGTGCGCACGGCGCGGATTCCTATAGTCAAGGCTAAGGTCTTCCCAATGGTCCAGCAGTTATGAGAGCTGGACTGTAAAGAAGGCAGAGCAAGGAAGGCCCGATGCCTTCAAACTGTGGTGCTGGAGAAGACTCCTGAGGGTGCCCTGGACTGCAAGGAGATCCACCAGCCCATCCTGAAGAGATCAACGCTGAGTATTCTTTGGAAGGAGTGCTGCGGAAGCTGAAGTCCCAGAATTTTGGTCACCTGATGAGAACAGCTGACTCATTATAAAGCCCCTGATGCTGGGAAAGACTGAGGGCAGGAGGAGAAGGGGGCCACGAGGATGGGATGGCTGGATGGCAGCACCGACTCGATGGACGTGAACTTGGTGGCAGGTGAAGGACGGGGAGGCTTGGCGTACTGCTGTCTGCAGGGTCACAAAGTCGATGCGACTGGGCATAAACAACAATAGATACCTGTGCTTCTCAGCAGAAATTAACGCCATTGTAAAGCAACTGTACCCCAGTAAAAACATAAAAATAAAGGACTTGTGAGGAAAACACCCATCAAACTTCAAAAGGGAGGCAGCATTAAACACCTGTCCACACAGACTGCCACAGGCATCATCGGAGCTGATTAGGTGACCGCCCACGAGGAGTTAAGGGCTCTGGAATCGCACACAGGGAGAGGGGAACTGTTCACTGGACGGGTCCTCCCGAGAGAGGCACCCTTAGCTCTTCACGCCTTTTCAGGGTCTGGTGCACTGTGAACACTTCTGAAGAGAAATTACTAACACCCTTAATAACAATGTTACATTCCAAAGACAAAGGCTTTATGAAAATCCTCAAGGCAGCCCCAGATACACCCTCAGCTAAACGCTACATTAGAGGTTCGCACAAAGTGTCTATTTTGGAGACCTGTAATTTTTAACTGTGTCCTTCTGCTTTTCAACTAAGCCGCTGACTGAAGGGAGATCCACTTTACAATCTGGTTACGTGCGTGGGCGATTCACCCATGGGATTATCCAGCTGTCAGGCTGCCCAGCCCTCTGCCATCCGACCTGCCCCAGGGGGCTGCCAGCCTGCTGCTGCTACAGGGAGGGATGCAGATCACCGTTGAGACACCAGAAGCAGAACGGTGGGGATGTCCTGGGCCTGCGTGGATGTCTAAGGGAAACAGGAAGCCTCAGTGGTGGATGTCCTAGACCATGCTACAGGGTCTATGACGTGGGGATTTTATGGTGGCTTCTCCAGGCCCTTAAAGTGTGGGCCACTGGTCTCCAAGGGTCCATGTGAACAAAACTTTTCCTGATGATAGTAAAGTCCTATTTTCCTCCTTCCCTGTGTTGACATCAGCCTTGATGGTGAAAAAGCATTGGTGGTAACAAGACAGCTGGTGCCTTAGCAGGAATCACCAGGTGGACAGGCAAGACGCCCATCCCGCCACCAGCTCCCAGGTCTTTTCTACACCATGGACCGTCGCCCGCCAGGCTCCTCTGTCCATGGGATTCTCCAGGCAAGCGAATGGAGCAGGTTGCCATTTCCTTCTCCAGGGGATCTTCCTGATCCAGAGATCAAACTCGCGTCTCCTGCGTTGGCAGGCAGATTTTTTACCGTCTGAGCCGTCAGGGAAGCTGAGCCTCGGTAAAGCCAGGCCCACATTTGAGAAAGCCTCGATGATGCACGTGAAGCCCACGTTCACGCTCTGCCTGCGCGGAAGCGCTCGGGCTGCTCTCCGCGGGCGCCGGCTGTCACATTCCACTCTTTCTACCGAGTGCTGTTCTTACTCAAAAGAGCTGCCAAACTATGCGTGTTCAGACTTGGAGATCTGGCAGATTCTTTCATGAAATGAAGCGAGCTGTCACTCTGTGGACAATAACTGACAGTGTTTATCGCCAGTGATAAAAGTCAAGCTTTCTCGTGAAAAATAGAACCTTCGGAGGCTTCCATCTGCCATGAGCTTGGCAGCTTCCTAAGACCTAAAAGGCTTTTGATGAGATGGACAGTGGTATTAACAGTAATTTTTTGATGTTTCACTTAAAAGACCCACAGGACTAAATGAAGTTAGTATTGGCCAAACTAAGACCATCACAAGCACTTAGAAGAACTGCTCAGAACCCGAGACCATGGACACAGACACAGCTTCACAGTCTACACTGCAGGCCACCTGAGAGTCACTTGCCTGCTAGCAACGAAGGGTATCTCCAACTACCCGAGAAGGGGGTACTCCCCCTTTCTACTATATGTTCAACATACACTTCAGTGGCATCAACAGCTTGAAAGCAAGAGGAGCTGAGAGTCCAAGCATGTTTCATTAACCAGATGTTAAATTTCTAGTATGTAGCACTCAATTTTGTCTTGAAAAATATACTTCTTTATCACAAAATTATGTAACTCATGTTTGCATGTGAAGGGTTTATCATTGCTACTTTATTGTCAATTTTAAAACTTCCCATTTTTACTCTGTAATAAAGTGAATATTGGTAGATAGAATCCAGATAAACAAAAGCCCTTTGGGATTTCTAATAATTTAGTGTAAAGGATCCCGAGACCTAAGAGCTTAAGAACTATAACCACGATACAGCTTACACTGGATTCACAATGTCAGCTCTTATTCAACGTTTCCAAATAGAAAGGGGTTTCTGGTATCGTAAGACACAGTGTGATCTCGGAAGCTTGACTTTTCAGTATATACTTTGCTCTTCTCTCGGGGTCTGTCACTTTGGTACCGAAACGAATCCCTGCTTGCCATTAGGTGTCTACTCACAATGCAGTGACCACGTCCCTTCCAGGTGACGCTAGAAGTACAGCTGACACTCAGCGGCATTCCTCTGCCTGCCTCCCTGAACACTCATTCAATAAAATTAACCATCTGCTCGATGCCAAGCCCCATCCTTGACCCTCTCAACACAGCACTGACATACTTAGCTGCATTCTTAGGAGTGGTATGAATTCCTTCCAAACATTTTATTTTTGTTTATTTACTTTTCTTTGGAGTTGAGATATTTCATCCTACATCTGGAGGCTATTGTTTCCCTCATTTTTCTGTCTATAATTTCATGATAAAAATAAAATTTCTTAAGAGGAGGAGCTGTATTGACTACAGGAGGACTCTGGGATGCTCAGACCCCCTTTGACACTGCCGCCTCTTTCTAGTGATGAAGGGCAGTCCCTGACCAGGAGCTGCGGGAAGACAGCATGAGGAAGGGGACCAGGATGCGCTAGGGGAGGCAGAGGCGCCCCTCGCAGATGATCCGAGGCCACACGCGTTTGCTGATCAGGCAAGTGATGGCTGCTCTCAGAGTCGTTAAAGCAGGAGTCCAGAGGAAGCTGAAGATAACTGTCCATCAGTCACACCGGCTGAGCCTAAGTGACCGCTTCAAAAAGTCAGCACGTAGCAAGGCTTAATTCAATCACAACCTAGAACACAAAGCAGAAAACCAACAGCGCCGCCACAGACTGAGAGCTGGCTAGAAGAGCTGGAGCGGGAGGCCAGGACGGCCACACGGAGCACGTCCGGCTGGGGAATGACGCTGTGAATCTGAGTGCTCCACCGTCTCCAAAACAAGGGGAGGTATGAGCTTTCCTAATGAAGTCCTGCTCTGGAGGATAAACGGCGCCTTATCTGCAGAGAAGACAGGACACCAATCGGAAGAATACGAGGGGGAGCTCTACAACAAGCCTGTGCAGGGGCACTCCACAGAGGAGGCCGCTCAGACCGCAGACGCTCCCGGGTGCTCGATCACTGCCCGCTACCCACCTGCCTTTTCTAACCTTCAGCTTCCCATCTGTGAAATGGGAAAGCGGGCTCCAACCTCACAGCACAGCCACCTCAGTTCCTAGCACGGGAGTGGCCACGGAAAAGGCAAAGCAGCTTTCAGGCACTGGTCGGTGAAGACATCCTGGGAGAGTGGCTTTAGGAGAAGTCTGAATTCCCTACTATAAAGCTGGGCCGGAAATTTCCATTCCTTCGCGTTCTTGTGCTTCATAAGACTGCAGCGAGCACCTAGGGAGCGGCCTCAGGGATGAAACACACGTGGTGGTTCCCGACCTGTGAGTCACGGCCCCGCCCGCCCCTCCACGTCTAAGTTACAGCTCACAGAGGGAGCCTCTCCTCAGATGAGAACACTTAGCGGTTCCCTAGCCTGTGAGTCACGCCGCCCCCGCCCGCCCCGCCCCGTCTAAGTTGCAGAAGGAGCCTCTTCTCAGAAGATGCTGGCAATTTTTAACTTAGGGAGGGACAGGCCCCCCAGGACGCATTCACAGGCCAAGCTGAAGACAATGCCTCAGACGTTCTGAGGTTATTGATCTGAACTGAAGGCCAAGGCCACCGGGTCCAGCGTCAGAAACCAGGCATGAGCCCAGCCTGTTACCCAACACGCCTTGTCTCCAGGAAAGGCAAGCCGGGCTCCCGAGAGCCAGCTGGGCACCCAGCGGACCGTGGACGCTCCCTCCCCACTGCAGCCGTCTGAGCCTCCCTGAGTCCCATCCACCTCACCCTCGCTGAGCCCCTGCCCGTCTCACCCTCACTGAGTCCCGGCTCTCACTAGCCCCCTCCAGCCGTCTAACCCTCCCCGAGTCCCGTCTGACCTTCATTGAGTCCCAACTATCTACTTTTAAAATTTTGGCATTAAAAAAGTATTTAAGAAGGTATGCAGTGCAGAGAAGGACAAATGCAAAAATATACATGTTGGTGTTTGAGTTGATTTGTCGTTAACACTAGGCAAAAACCATTCTTGGTATCTCTGTACACGGGTGGATGGATGGAGACATAGACAAACAGAAATAATTTTAGGAAAATGATATTCAACATGAGAATTCATTCTTATTGACATCAAATTTGCTTGCCTACAGCAAAACAAAAGCTTGTGACTGTTTGAGATGGTGAAGTCTGTTAAGAAACCGAAGTCTTTTTAAGGAGCTGCTTCAGTCTGGGGAAGGGCTGGTGGGCTCCGCTTGGAGAGATATGGGTGCCGGCGTGCGGGCACTCTCCTCGCTTTCAGCCGTGCGCTCAGCTCTCCATTTGCACTATTTGTACGTGTGCCCTGCCTGCCTGCTCAGTCGCGTCCGACCCTCTGTGACCCTTTGGACTGTAGCCCACCAGGCTCCTCAGTCCACGGGATTCTCCAGGCAAGAACACTGAGCTCCCACTTCCTCCTCCAGAGGACCTTCACGAACCAGGGGTCGAACCTGCATCTCCTGGGTCTCACACACTGCCGGCGGGTTCTTTACCCACTGAGCCGGCAGGAAGGTAGTATCTTGCTTTATAACTTTTACATCCCATCCTGTTCTCATAATTCTCTTAATCGCCTGTCACTGTTCTACCAACACACAAGTGGGCTCAGAAGCTCGCTCGCCTCCCTTAGTACCTCCAGCTCTGAACTGGGTTTTGTTTTATTAATCTGGTTTGATTAGCTTTTAACTGGATGGATTTCAGAACTTCTTTACAAGAAGGCCCCATCTGATATAGTCAGTGCCACACCCACAGGACTCCACATACCACAGGGGGTCCAGAAAATATCCGTCCAGTGCCGAAATCGGTAACCGCAAAACCGTGACAACAGCTTGCAGCCTATTAAGCCACTTCTGCTGTATCTGTGGCCCACATAAGACAGCCTGAAATCACGAATTCCTTGTTCAGGGACTGCAGTCATTCACCAGGCTATCTGCCACAGGTTTACACGCTGCCTTCCTGTCTGAGACACTTTCTTAATAAATCGTAGTGACATGTAAGGTGGCTTTTTAAAGCTATATGAATGTTTAGGGCAACATTCAAAGAGACGTTCATTCACATAAATACTCGGAAGATAACCAGGTCAAGTTCACTTTCAAATTCCCAGCCATTATTATGTTGTACTAGGATCACACTGGCACAGTCAAGCATCTGGTTAATTATTTGTGCTTGATTACCATTAACTCATCTCACCAGAACAGCTCCTTCCTGGTAAGCACTTTTCAAAAATCCAAAACTTTAACTCATCTAAATTTATATCCTTCCGCAAAACTTTCCAGGAGACAGAATTAAGCACTCACAACGTAAGACACGGCTCCTCACCATGTTGCAAGAGCCCCAGAGCACACATTTCAAAACATGCCTCACTTCTCTCTGCACCTCTAAAAGGGTAATTCATACGAAACAGACGCCAAGTTCTTAGAAACTGCCCACTACCATCAGAACTTGCACCTTTGACATTAAACGCAGGAAAGAAATGTGACGGATCCGATCGACTGAAACTGAATCTGGAGAGCCCACTTAATATTTACGGCCTGCTGCCAGCAAGCCGAGTCGTAGCACAAAGAAACCAGCCCCAAACTTCTGCCTCCAGGAGCAGGAAGCTGGCCAGCCTCCGAGGGTCCGGGACCCCCGACAAACAGGAGAGGTGCAGTAGGTGCTGTGAGGTTTGCGGCTTTTGTCTTTCTGGAAAAAAAAAAAAAGAGGCAAGAATTGCAGAGACCCACGCGAGGGCTTGTTCAAACCAATAACACTCACCCCACTTCTTGCAGGCGGACGCCCTGCCCTCCCGACACCCGCAGAGCCGGCTGTGGACAGCCTGCCTCGGGTGCTGCCCTGGACGGAGCCGTCACGCTCCCCCGAGCCTCAGGACCATGATCGGCGCCCATGCCTTAACTGCCAAGTTACTGGAGCCGAACGCTGGCCTCTGGCCTAGCCACACACAGCAGCTTCCTCAGTGATGGAGACAAACGAGCCTTAAATGAAGGGCTTCTGAGGGGCCCGGGTTCAGACGGGCTCCGCCTGCTCCGAACGGAGGCAAGCACCCGGCGGGAGGCTTTCTCTTCGCCCTCCACGGAACGCTCTAAACACCCTCCTGTTCATGTTCTAATTTTCCTCCCATCCTAAAGAGGCTAAGAAGCCGTGGTTATACTTAGTCCAAATTCACCTTCTGGACGGGCAGTGTTTGTGTAGCCGACACAGCAAGTCTTTGCTGGCCCGCCTGCCTGAGCTCCCAGACGCTCACAGCCTGACAAGCTGGGCCAGCAGCGGCCTCGTGCCGCCGAGCAGCGGCCAGCACGGCCCCGGCCCCTGGGCAGCACTCGCTCTCCCGGGCGCGTCCAACTCTCTGGGACCCCATGGACTGTAGCCTGCTGGGCTCCTCTGTCCATGGGACTCTCCAGCAAGAGCACTGGAGTGAGTTCCATGCCCCTCCAGGGGCACTTCCCCACCAGGGAGCACACCCGAGTCTCTTAGCTCTCCCGCATTCGCCGAACTCCTGCTGAAGCCAAATCACCCACCCGCACCCACTCCCCCGAGGACCTGGTCATTATTTTCCACCACTCAGATTATCTTAAGCAAAAGTCCACAGCTTTCCGTCTGATACAAACATACTATGGTGCACAGCTTGTTTGTAAGGCTTAAATATCCTTTTCCCATTCCCTCTGAAGAGTTTAATGCAATTCACAAAAAGGAAAGTATGCATGTTTGGCACAGAACTAATCCACACCAACTAATCCACATTTTTACCCCAAAACAGTCCTTCCAGTTAAGCCTAGAATTAAAATGACATCAAATGTTAAGGCTTACATGCTTAGCTCATACAATGAAGTTATAATTCAGATCTCTTACTTTCACCTCTGTTATATAATTTTATAAAGGCATTTGAAAATCTGACTAAGCTCGCATTCATAGAGTTATGGGCAGATTTTAGGATGGAGTCTTAATCTGGGGGGAATTTTGCTGCTTTGGAGGGACTTTCCATGTTTGAGGACCTACACTAACACCAGAATACTCCCATAGAGTGTTCTCTCCTCTCTGCTGGCCTTCAGAGACAGGCCACCACCCTCAACAACCAGAAGAAATCGAACAGAGTGTAGGGTTCTAAATGCAAAAGGAAACAGTCTCTATTTAAAGGTTTTCAGGGGAAAGAGGAAGGTGTCAAGGAAAAAAAGATTCTGGAGCTGAGAGTTCTTTAAATGGACTCCAAGCAGCTGTTACATTTCTTTCTAAGCTCCCCTTAAGTAGTAAATGACTAAACAATATTGGGTTTTAGAATAGAAACTAAAGTTCCTTTACAGAAACAGTTTTCCAATAACTCTAAGAAAACACATAAGAAAATGTTTTTAGCATAACCTAAAGTTAAATTTAAGTCAGCTTCAACTTGGAGAAGGAAATGGCACCCCACTCCAATACTCTTGCCTGGAAAATCCCATGGATGGAGGAGCCTGGTGGGCTGCAGTCCATGGGGTTGCTAAGAGTCAGGTAGTGAAGCAACTTCACTTTCACTTTTCACTTTCATGCATTGGAGAAGGTAATGGCAACCCACTCAAGTGTTCTTGCCTAGAGAATCCCAGGGATGGAGGAGCCCAGTGGGCTGCCGTCTATGGGGTCACACAGAGTTGGACACAACTGAAGTGACTTAGCAGCAGCAGCAGCAACTTGGTTTGCAAGGAGAAAAAAAAAAAATCCTTGAGTTAATGAAAGGGATTTTAGTCCAAGCGGAAGCTTAAGAAACTTGGGTTTTACGAAAGAATCCATTTTCCTTTCAGCCACTCTGTCTTCAGAAGGCCTGATTTTAAAAGATGAACTGAATACTAGAGTAATGCCTCAGTGGTAATGAATCTGCCTGTCAAGCAGGAGACACCAGAGACGTGGGTTTGATCCCTGGGTCAGGAAGATCCTCTGGGAAAGGAAATGGCAACCCACTGCAGTATTCTTGCCTGGTAAGTTCCACAGACAGAGGAGCCTCGTGGACTACAGTCCATGGGGTCAAAGAGAGCCAGACACGACTGAGTGACTGAAGAACCACAAGGGCAGACAGCAGGGCCCCAGGGCAGGCTCGCCAAGGCAGACATGTGGGAAAGCCTGCCAGGAGGCGCTAACTCTCTGGAAGGTTAGGACTCCAGAAGCAAGTGTTGCAAAGTCAGCTTCAGAAACTCCAGCCAGAACAGGCCATGCCCTCTCTCACCTGATACCATAACAGCAGCCGTTGGGAGTCCTGTATCTATTCTATCCCTTTTAGCACAGGAGTTATCAGAATCAAAATGATCATCTACCCCCAATCTATCTACTTTCTCTCCAACACACGGGCACACACTCTCAATACATGTCTAAGGAAGGCCAGTGAGACAGAGACGAGCCTGGCCCAGCACTGCAGGAGTTTACACGTCAGAAAGCTAAGGCTGAAACGCGGCTGGACCAGAGGCCTCGGACGGTGGCTGCAAGCACATCCTCTTCATTCCCTTCTGCTACCTTGTGAAGAGCGGACGCTTCCAAACCTCGGTGCTGGAGAAGACTCTTGAGAGTCCCTTGGCCTGCAAGGAGATCAAATCAGCCCATCCTAAAGGAAATCAACCCTGAATATTCACTGAAAGGACTGCTGCTGAAACTGAAACTCCAATACTTTGGCCACCTGATTGAAGAACTGACTGCTTGGAAAAGACCTGATGCTGAGGAAGATTAAAGGCAGGAAGAGAAGGGGCCACAGAAGGTGAGATGGCTGGATGGCATCACTGACTCAATGAATGTGAATTTGAGCAAACTCCAGGAGAGAGTGGAGGACAGAGGAGCCTGGTGTGCTACAGTCCACGGGGTCACAAAGGGCTGGACAGGACTTGGTGACTAAGCAAGCCACCTTGTGATCAGGAAGCACGTCTCCAACGCAGCAGCACAGTGGCCTGGTGAGCTCGACCTACAGCTACTCCCCATCAATGGCCGGGTCTGAGAAACAGCTGTATGAAACCTCTGCCAGGAAGAGCCGGTTAAAATTACAAAACTATCTTCCTTATTGGTTAGGGTCCAGTCTCCCAAAATGTTTCTCCCTTCTTCCCACTATATCCTCCTCAGAACGCTGTCCAAGTCCAGATGCAACTATAGAACCTTGGTTCATGTCTATTTTTAAAATCTAGAGGACAACTCTGGACAACTCCACACCCATCAGTTTAAGATGAGTGGGGTTGGTACATCCTCAGCAAACTGAGTTTACTTACTGAGCAGATGCATCACCAGACTGGGTTTCCCTGGGGGCTCAGCTGGTACAGAATCTGCCGGCAATGCAGGAGACTGGGATTCAATACCTGCATTAGGGAAGATCCCTTGGGAAAGGAAATGGCAACTCACTCCAGTATTCCTGCCTGGAAAATCCCATGGACAGAGGAGCTTGGCCTGCTATAGTCCGTGGGGTCAGAAGAGCCAGGCACGGCTTAGTGACTGACTAAACTCCCACCTCACAAGACTAATCCTAGAAGTGAGGAAGCCGACACGAGGAGGAGCACAGCCCGCCCGCCCGCCCGGGCCGGCCTCTGCCGTGCTCTGGAGGAAAGCCGTTCAGTGAAGCGACGTCAGGTGGCTACGCCGAAGCGTGGCCGTGGCTTGCAGCCAGAGCGATGTTCGCTGCCAAAGCGGGGTTTCTGCTCAGTAAGTCAGAACAGCAGTTCCGAAAGCTGGACCAAAGTCTTCAGTCTGCAGCCAGGCAGAAATGAAGAGTGACGAATTTGGTCAGTGACCAAGGAAAACCGGCATTTTCTGGTGACGGCAACCAAGACCTGGCGGCCCCGGTGGTGTCACGTCCAGAATGCACCCTGAGCAGGAGACAAGCGCAGTACCCAGAGCATCGTGCAAGCGCCCTGGGGACTCACTCAAGAAGAGCCAGCCTGCCAGAGGGGCTCCCCCAGTCAGAACTGCCCTCGCCCTGCAGCCCTCCCGGGCCCTCGACATCCTGCCCCCACTCCTCTAGCCCCCTGCCCCATGTTCCTGCCTCTCCAGGAACATGCCACCTGTCACAACTGGGACTAAGGAAAAAGACTTCGAGGTAAAAAAAATTACAATAACAAATATCTATGGAATTGGCACTGTGTAGCAACAGAAGTTAAAAATTTGGCTTTTGGGTTCAAGTAAAAGCAAAAGACTGATTAATCACGGGCTACAGCTTCACAGTCAGGATTTCGTCCAGAATTCCACTGAATCAAGCTCCTAACACTCCAAGTCAAAAGGCCAATGCCAACTTTTCTGGTACTTCCCCTTAGCAAAGAACATCACCGCATCTTAGGAAGAGATGGGGCGTCACCACCGGTTCACGCAGGTGTAAACCCTCGGTTCACACGGTTGTGCTCCGAGTCTGGACAAGCTTCTCAGCCTCTCCGCACACAGGGGTGGCTTCCTAGTTTGGAAAGTGCACAAAAATCAAGACCGAGGCTTGCGGTTCCGTGAGAGGGCACGCGGTCTCTGGGGGCGCCGATGGCTTATACCGCTCTCCCGTGCCCTCGTCCTGCACCCCTCCCAGGCCCTGGACATCCTGCCCCCCCACTCCTCTAGCCCCCTGCCCCAGTCTCTCTCCCTCCCTCCCAGGATTTCTGAGTTTGTGAAGTGAAGCAGAAGTGAAAAGGAAGATCTGGTTAGATTCTTACGAACAAGAAAGGAGACCTACCCAGAGTCAAAGTTAGAAGGACACTGAACACAGACGCCCAGACCCCTGGCTCCATCCCTGCTGCAGGTGGGGTCCAAGGGGCCTTGCGCGTTCCCACAACACGGACACACCCAGAGCAGACAGAGCAGACGCGGGGGCGGGAAGCAGGAGGGCAGGGCAGTGCTGGGCGGCTGGGCACAGCACAGGCCGGGCCGTGGCTGCCCTCACGCTGGATCCATCCCACCCTGCGGGCAAAGCGGGCACCAGGGATGTTGAAAACCTGCGCCCAGCCACCAAGTCGAGGTTTTAATTAAGAGCATCGTCCTCGGAGTTTCTGGAGTCGGCCTCCAGGAGGAGGAAAGACCACCTGCTTCTATCTGTCCTGTGGGGGCATGGAGGGGATGCCCTCTGGGGGCCACGCGGCCTCCAGGCGATGCTGACCCCAGAGACGCCTGCACTGGCCGGACCTCGATCCCCATCACTCCCTCTGCTGCCAGAGTCCAGGCTCCTTCCTGTCCGCCCACAGGGTGCTGGGAACAGGAACAAGGGGCCCTGCTCCTCAACACCTTAGAAAGGTGCCCGAACAACTGAGAACAACATCACATGAAAGAAACTCGCTCAGATGAGGGGAGCCCAAACCATGGAGGCTGTCATCACGAGAAAGACAACCAGGCCCTGCCCAGTGCCACGAGCCAGCCTGGTGCGTCACATCCCCGGGTTCATCAGGAAGCAGGCTGGCCGTCCACCTGGAGGGCAGATGGGGCTCCAAGGAATACGGGACTCCCAGCACTTAGGGGAACCCTCCCGTCTAACGCCCTTTATTTGTCACAGTCTGTGAGATTCTCCATCAGGCCGTTAGTTATTTGTGACTCATATCTGGTTCCTCCATGCCAGCTTCTCTGGCAGAGTTAATTCCACGCAGGGGACAGAGGTGCTGGGTAAGAAGGTCTGGAGGAGGGAAAGGGCAAGTTTTTATTTTACCTAAACTGAGTCTCCTGGAAAGGACCAGACTCGCAAATCAGAAAGATCTTTTTTAAAGTGACAGAGGTTAAAAAAAAAAAAAAAGTTTACTTAATTTTAAAAAATTGAAAATTTTAAATAAAAAGGTAAAAATTCAAAAATAAAAAGTTTTAAAGTAAAAAAAATTTTTAATTTAAAATAATAAAAGCAAAAATAAACCTTGAAAAGGAACCCATTTCAGACCTCGCAGAAACAGGAAGAGCTCCAGCCCAGACGGCTGTTGGATGCTAACGCTGTCCATCCCCCAGACTCCCCCACCTCAACCTCACAGCAAAGCTGCTAAAACTGCCAACACGGGGACTGACTGCGCTGGAGTCACCAGAATCCGGCCATCTCCCACGAGATGCCTGCATGCAGTCACCCCCTCCTACATGGAGCCAGCACGGTCTTGTTCCGTCTAGTATGTTCTGAATAAGATCTAACTGGCTCGCTACATCGGATTCAAAAGGAAAGTACTGATCAAATAAAAGGAAAAAAACTCTAAAAATAAGCTGCTTAACGAGACAGATTGTGAGGCCTTCACACTGTGTTTCAGACAGTTTCCATTAAGGAAAGGCTGTGACCTCCCACTCTACCAGGTGGGAGGTTCTAACGGCTGCTGCTCCCGTGAAGGAACTCAGACAACACACACGTGTCAGGATCACCAGGTCCCCCCACGCGGAGGGCCACGTGACTCGCTCTGGCCAGTGGTCGCTGACCCAGAAGCAGAGGACCTTGGGAGACGCCGTCTTGCCTTCTGAAGAGGCGGCCTCGGGGTCTCGAGGCCCAGGTCCTGCAAACCGTGAGGCAGGGCCCCTTGGTTGCCGGGCACGGTGAGGGAGCCGCAAATCTGTCAAGCCACAGGTTTGGGGAACGGCGTGCTGCTGAGGCATGAACCCTCACGGACCCTGAGCCATCCGTGTCTGAGTTCAGAACGTGGCCCCGGCCACGCACGGGAAAATAAACGTGGGCGTCTTCAGAGGTCGGGGAGGGGAGACGCAAAGGGGTCCAACCGATGCTTGAACTCAGGAGCCAAGGGAAAGCAGGAAGCACAGAACGGGGTGTCTCAGCCAAACGACCGAGGCTAAACCACAGCCAAGAGCCACACGCCCAAACCTCCTCCAGGATGAGTCCCCCTTAGCAGCGGGCTGAGGTTCCGACTGTCGCCCGCCAGGCACCCAACCACAGCCTGCTTCTAGGGCTGCCTCTATCGGCAGCATCGCGGGCGCGCCCCTTGCCAATGCACAGAACTGCTGTCCCATGGGTGAAAAATACAAAGCCACCACTGACAGACAGCAGCCGTCTCAGAGGGCCAGGAGTGAAGCAGAACCAGGGCCGTGCCCCCCAGAGCCGCAGGCCTCGAACCCACGCACAGATGAGCCCCAAGTCGTTTTCCCTGTTGCTGCTTTAAATGCCGTCTTAAGGTATTTATGAAACTCTGTAATCTAGTTAACGCTGGAGCACGTGCCCCTCCAAATACCCGTTCCTGCCATCACACTGATACCCTCTTAACAAAAGACACGGAAATGGAGTTCCGTCTCTAATAGAATATTCTAGCTTAATGAAATCTCCCTCAAACACTGACAAATGCTTGCTTGCCTACTGATCCGTTTTATCTCTTTGATGGGATGAATAGATATTACAGCCCTATGACTAAAAAAAAAAAAAAAAATTAAGTGCTTTCACTGATAAGTACAAATGTCCTGGCTGAGTAACACAGACAGGGGGGCGACGGCCAGGGTGCCCTTTCCGAGTCACGCACAGGTTGGTTTTCATCTCTGCGAACAGCTCAGCTCCCCAGAGGCCCCGCCTGTAGGAATACCCAAGAGCGACGGAGGGAGAAGGGTCCAACCAGAGCCAGCTCAGTGATCAGCGCAGATCGGGCGCTGGATGAGTGACGGCTCAAAACTCAAACTCACCTAACCCGTCCTTCTACAGACTGAAAGCAGGGTGACTTTTCTGACTATTTTTTAATGCTTAGTGGTTGAAAGAGACACTCCGCGGGAACCGTACCCTCAAAGACAACGCATAGGAAGGCCAAGGAGAGGCGTTTAAACTGAACGGCCCACGGGAGCTGCCGTTGAGTTGCTGCCCAGCATCCGTCCCCCTTCCCTCACCCTCGGCCCATGACAGCAAGACCCCAGCGGCTCCTGCCCCAGCCCTGTGAGCTCCTGCCCCTCACCCCCTCACCCCCCAGGGCTGAGCTCAGTCACTGCAGCGTGGGCCCTCGTCCTGCTCCAAGCCCAGCTCCCCCGCCCCGGGCACACTACCCCCCAGCTCGTCCAGTTCACATGCCTGCTCCCACTCGGCCGCCCGGCATGCCGGGCCTGGGATCCGGCTACCACGCTGACTGTCTCTCCCTGCTCTGGAAGCTTCAGCAGCCCTGCTCACTCAGCAGGTTCAAGGCCACGAGACCTTCCCCAAAGCTGAGCCTTCCAACTCGTCACCAACAGTGAACGTCACCACCGTCCCGATTACAGCCTGCTCCTCCCCCGACCGCCGCCTCACCCCACGTCCAGCGGCGGCCACCTCCCAGACAGGCCCGGGTCTGGAAACATCTCTCCACCACCCCTCCGGCTGCAGGACCCCAAACTCTGCCCAGGGGAGGAGGGGCCTCCCAGCAGGCTGCCCCGCCCACCCCTGCCCACTTTGGTTTAGTT
>SJYC01044096.1:0-58698 GCA_006408675.1 Madoqua kirkii | reverse complement strand
TATTTCAAAAATGTTAGCATATTTGGTCAAAATATAAAATATAGCATTTATATGTTAAAAACACAAATATTTAAATGTTGTGTAATTATTTTAATGTGTTCAATATGAAGAACAGCTTCTCTCTTCACAACTGCTACATTTTAATTGATTATCAGTACAATATTTTTCCTATATTTTATAAGTAACTTTTACAGGTTTTGTTAAACTTTTTTTCTTTTGCAAAGTATAACCTACAGCACAGTGATTTATAATTTCTGGTAACATCTATCTTTATATTCTAATTTAGCCTTTTCTCTATTTCACTCTTCTGAAGCTTTTTTGTTTTGTTTTTGCTTTGAGAGGTAGATTTAGTAGAGAACGGGAATGTCAAACACTGCCAAAATGCAATTATCAACAGCTGTACTGTTATTGTGCAGTTTCCAAGAGTGCTAAAAAAAATTCAGAACCATTATTGTAATACTTTACCAAAATTCTCCTTCTCAGGCTTAAATTATTAAATAATGTATTTAACTGTTCTCAAGTAGATACAAAAAAGGATAAAACCATGAAAGACATATATACAGGCAGACCAACATAACAACAAAACTATAATAAAAGGTTGCATATGAATGGAAACTTTTGTTTTGCTTTCTAAAAGTGCATCTTCTTTCTTTTTTTGTTCTACACAAAAACACATCAAATATTCCTACTGACAATGCAAGAAAGGGGAGATATGTAAAGCTACTCTTCTTAGCCATTAATTTACCTCCTACCAAGTTAAAGTTGGAACCCTTCCATTGGTGCTTCCTGCTGCTGAAATACAAACTGTTGCTGATTTTCATCCACTTGAGGTACAATGCTGGGGTCGTCATCTTCTACACCAAAGTAATGTTCAATCAGATCAAAAGCCTTTTGGTAAATTTCCTGATTTTCATGGCTTTGCAGAAATTCAATTTTATCTAGACCTATTGTATAAAGCATATATATAAAATCAAAGTTATTACTCAGATTTCAACATATATTTAAATCGAAATAATGAATCACTAGATCACCAGTCTACTGTCAATGGAATGGTTATTTTAAATCTCATTTAAAAAATTAAAACATAATTTTTAAAGGTTGTATTCCATTTACAGTTATTACAAAACATTGGCTATATTACCTCTGTTACACAATACATCCTTGAGCCTATCTCACCCAATAATTTACACTCCACCTCCACTGGTTGCACTGGTAACCAGTAGTTTATATAAGTCTACTTCTCTTTTGTTATAGTCACTAGTCTGTAGCATATTTTAGATTACACATTTAAGTAACTCTGTAGCTTTTATCTGATTTTTGCATATAATGATAGTCAATACTTATGCTTTATAGTTCACAAATAAAAACACTGGGCAATAGGGTATGAAGAGTAAGCATAGGCTGGGCAGTAAGGAAGATCATAGAATCCACCCTTCTAGTTGTATGATTTTCCCCAAATAAGCTTGAGTTCTCTGTACTTCATTTTCTGAATTTTAAAATGACAGTTTTAGATCATGTAAACTCCACAAGTTGTTTCCAGAGTAATCATGTTAAATAAAAAGCACAAAAAGGGAAAGCAACAAAACAACAACAACAACAACAACAAACCCTAAAATTAATGAGCAAACTAACAATAAGTTCTCTCCCAGAATAAGCCAAAGTGTATCAATAAGGAATAAATGAATACTATTTGTAAATCCAATACACTTTATAAGTGAAACTGAAAAAACCCATTTGCATAGTGTGAGGAGAATCTACAGTGTTTTATTTTACTGCTCACAAGAAAATAATCCACATGTAAGTCTGGATGATGCTAAAAGTATTTTTCATTTAATTACAGATAAGCCTCTTCAATTTGTTGCAGGATGTAAATATATCAAGTAATCAAATCTATATACACACAGAATAGCTCAAACTCTAGTATAACTTGGGGCCAAAATAATAATTGTAGTAGAAAATATTCTTAAATCAGCAGTTAATATCTTTCATTTATATGATGTCTTAACCAGTGACATTATGTAATTTGAAATAAAGGCAAAGTAGTCTCCCAGGTGTGGTTGAATGGATATAATAGGACTTAAGACAGAAAGTGAATATTTAATGGAAATATACTGAGAGGAAAAAGAACTAACTTAGATTCATGCCTCATCTGGAAATAAATTCCATGGTCTTGGTTACAGCTGTTTGAATTCTGAATCTGAAGCCAAACACAAAGGACAAAAAAGCAAAAATAAAAAAGTGGGACCACATTAAACTATAAAACTTCTGCACAGCAAAGGAAAACATCAGCAATATGAAAAGATAACCTAGGAAATGAGAGAAAGTATTTGCGAATCATATACCTAGTAGGGGGTTAATATCATATAACTCAATACCCCAAAACCAAACTATCTGATTAAAAAATGGACAGATGATCTGAATGAACATTTTTTCAAGGGAGATACACAGATGCCAAACAGGTATATGACAAGATGCTCAACATTATTAATCATTAGGGAAATGGAAATCAAAACCACAATAAGATATCACCTTACACCTGTTAGAATGACCACTGTCAAAAAGATGAGACAGGAAGTGTTGGTAAGGATGTGGAAAAGGAAACCCTTGTGCACTACTGGTGGGAATGTAAACTGGTGCAATCCCTATGGATAACAACATGGATTATAGGGTAGTTCTAGTTTTAACTTTTCACATTTATTTTTTAAAATATAATCCAGCAATTTCACTTCTTGATATTTATCTCAACAAAATGAAAAAAAAATATGAACTCAAAGATATTATGAACCCCTGTGTTCACTTCAGCATTATTTACAATAGTCCAGACATGGGAGCAATCTTATCTATCAAAGAATGAATCGATAAAGAAACTGTGGTACATCTATACACAACACATACAGAGGAATATTATTCAGTTTTTTTTAAAAAAGAAGAAAACCTTGTCATCTGCAACAACCTGGATGGACCTTGGGGGCTTACACTCAGTGAAACAAGTCACAGATACAGACAAATACCTTATAATCTCACTTATATGCAGAATCTAAACAAATAAAAACAAAGAGCTCGGAGTAAGTGCATTGATACAGGGTACAGACTGGCTGTTGTCAGAGACAGGAGGTGAGGGGGTGAATTAAATGGGTGAAAGGGGCTGTCAAAAGGCACAAACTTCTAGTCTGTATAGTCTTTGAGGAAGTAATATACAGTGATGGGGACCACATTTAATAATACTGTAATATATATATGAAAGCTGCTAAGAGTAAATCTGAAGAGTTCTCACTACAAGAAAAAAATTTTAACTATGGTGACATGAACTATAATTATTACATTCATTTTGCAGTATACACAAATATTGAATCATTATGTTATATACATGAAACCAATATATCACTTGGATCTCAAACCATTGATAGCAACTATAAATTTTACTGAATGCTCACCATATGCTTCTTCAATGAGGGCACAGTATGGATTAATGCCTATTCCATTCTGCTTAGACTCTTGTTCCCCAAGCCGTAAAATATTTTCAAGTCCATTTAAAGCCACTTGAACTATTTTAGAGTCCATAACAGTCAATAGATCACAGAGTGGTTTAATGCAGCCTAAGGCTACCAAATACCTTCAGAGTAATTAAAAAAAAATGTGGGGGAGAAACATTTTAAAAGACAAATATTTATAGCAATGACATGAAAACATTCTTCAGTGAAATGTTACATAAACACTTAAGTATTCTTAAAAATACTTAAATTTTTACTTATATAGGAACCTGAAAATTCTTACTCTTATTTTCATAATTTAACATAATTAGCAACTAATGGTATTACAAATATTACAAAAAATACATATAAGCAAATTGGTACTTAGAGTTGTTTTTGCATAGCATATGAGTGCAAAGAATTGTTGGCTCAAGGTTTGTTTTTGTTTTAACGGTTAGCCCGTCTAACACATGAAGCCATATCGGGTTAGGTAGAAATGAAGACAGAAAAGAGACACCTAAATCAACTGAAAGAAATTTTCCACAAAAACAATCGTAGTTAATGTTCTAAAATATAGGCTGTGTTTCAGAAGCACAGAAGGCTTCTAAGAGCAAAACAGGCCATGTTGTGAATAATCTTAATAAACAATGATCACAAGAATTGTTCTACTCATTTCCTAATGCTTTTTCCTTTTCTAGTTGTTATTAGATCTTTAAAATAGCTAATTTCTTCACCTGGCAAAAAGTCCATATTAAGCATGCTCTAAACTCCATATTAAACATGCTCTAAAGCCAAACTGCATGGTTTCAAGTCCTAATCCCACTCCTTATTAGTTGTGTGATTTTGTATAACCTCTCTGTACCTCAGTTTCCACATCAAAAGTGGAAATAATAATAGTATTAAACCAGAATGTTGCTGTGAGAATACTGCAAATATTCAGTAGAAGTTAGTTTTCATCCCCACCTCTTTTAAATGTGCATATCTTCACTGGAATACTCACTTGCCATAAACTAACCTGTGACTGATCAAATATAATTGCTGAATGAATAACTATCTCATAGTTATAAAGTTAATGGAAATAAAATACATGAAAGCATCTGATGTACTACTGATGCTCAACAACTGAAATGACTCAGCATAACAACTAGCAGTCAATAAATATTAGTGATATAAATGCTGAACCTTATGTGAGATCAAGTCTTTCTCCCTATATGTAGAGTTAATGAAATGATGGAAATGGCTAGAAAAATAATTATCTCAATTTGGATACCTGATTCATACTAATACATTTTAAGGAACAGACACAAAGATGAAAATAAATTGAAAAATAAAATACAACTGTTTATAAACTGTTTACAAACTTTGGGCCCCAAAACAGACAAAAATAATATCAGCATCAAAAAAATATACAAGTGAGAACAAATGAAAGATCTTTTTTTATTACGGTTTGTATTCATGACACAAATGAAATGAAAATTATACTGAGTATATCAAAGAGGAGGAGTGAAAAATAAAAGGCAGAGACAAATGGTATTAACATATCTGAGAAAAGAAAATAACAGTAGAAGTGAAGGAAATAATAGACATAATTAACATATACTTCTTTTTTAGATTTTTAATCTCTGATTTTTCATAGTTTGCCTAGGAGAATATAAATTATACTTTGACAAAAATAAACCACTGTGAATGAATAAAATGTAACAAATGCTATCATTTCACATTAGAAATGCTTATAAAACTTACTTAGAAATAATATTTTAGTTTTATCAACAAATAAAAAGTATGTATTATTCCAAATTTTGTCCTATTTATATTTAAAAAACAATTAAAAAATTTTTTCTCACCTGATCTGTTCTGGAGTGCCTCCTGATGTTGCATTAGTTATAGCCCAAGCTGCTTCTTTCCTAGTGCGAAACTCTGCTTTCTGAAGAATCTCAATTAAAACAGGAAAAATATTTGCATCTATAACAGCCTGAGGAGAAAAAATGATATAGCATAATCAATGCAAATAGTGTCTTATAAATATTATGAAGTGGAAGAATCTTGAAACTTGTTGGCTTTAAAATGTCAGACGTTTTGGAAACACCTTTGAAAGGGAAAGGGAAAGGGAAAGTGAAGTTGTGTCCGACTCTTTGCGACCTGCGGACTGTGGCCCACCAGGCTCCTCCGTCCATGGGATTCTCCAGGCAAGAAAACTGGAGTGAATTGCCATTTCCTTCTCCAGGGGATCTTCCTGACCCAGGGATCGAACCCAGGTCTCCTGCATTCCAGGCAGATGCTTTTAACCTCTGCACCACCAGGGAAATACTTTATTTCTAAAGTTTCAACAAACTTTCACATACTTTCTTTTAAAGACTGGAAAATATATTAGCAGAATATAAATTTTAAAGATGATAAAGCACAGGCTGGTCATTGATCAAGATGAAATTAGTATTAAAGACTCAGCAGCTTGATGGGACACTAATAAATCATTATTTAAAAGCACTGAGAGGAAGATTATTGCCTAGTGTGTTAGCTGCTCAGTCATGTCTGATTCTTTGTAACCCCATGGACAGTAGCCTGTCAGGCTCCACTATCCATGGGATTTTCCAGGCAAGAACACTGGAGTAGGCAGCCATTCCAAGAATACTGGAGTGGGTAGCCAATGTTTCCAACCCAGGGATCAAACCGGGGTCTCTTGCAGGCAGATTCTTTACCACCTTACCCACCAGGGAAGCCCAATCATTGCTGATATTGAAACCTAATGAAATTCAAGCTCTTTTTAATGACTGTAACATGTCCGGCATTATGCTAGAATACCTACAACAAATAAATACTATTTTAGAGGAGGAAAATTCACTTTCTATAAAAAACTTTTCAAGGATCTTTTAAGAAAATGTTTTTAGTAACTCACTAAAAAAAAAATCACTGATAAAAATGCCAACTTTTGTTCAAAATAACTCCTGAGATCTCCTGTTTTTTCAGGTAGGAAAGCTATTTACCTGAATCTGAGCTCTGTTTCCAGCAGTGATATTTGAAACAGTCCAGCAGGCTTCTTTTCTGATTGACTCCTTTGAGCTACTCAGTAAGTGTAAAAGACAGGGTAAAGCAGAGCAATTCAAAATTACCTAAAACAACAATAACAAAATGAAAAGTTTTACTGGAAAAGAACTACACAATAATATACTATTTAGAAACACAATAATAATTCTGAAAAACATATTAAGAAAAAAGAAATTTCCCTCAAAATAAAACTTAGTTATGCACTTGCTGTCTTCTACTCTCCCAATTTGCCAAAGCTTGGTGTAGTGAAGGGCCCTGTTCTCAATCCACTCCCTTGCAAATATGCAGAATACAGAGGTGTGCCCTTCAAATTTACAAATACGTTCAGAGCTCAACTGACACAACTATTTGAACAGAGATTTAGTGATTGGTCAGGATCCAAACGCTTAAGTTTTGCCAAATAAATTAATGGGGAAAATATATTTATACTTCAAACAGTTTGTATCCAACTCCATAACTGTTAAGAAATAGTGTCTATTAAGAAACTATTAAGAAATGTGTATATTAAGTCTATTTGTTTCATTAAAATTTATACTGTCCTATTTTCCTTTTTTAAGTACAGTTTGCTTCCCTGGTAGCTCAGCTGGTAAAGAATCTGCCTACAATGCAGGAGACCCTGGTTCAATTCCTGGGTCAGAAGAACCCTTGGAGAAGGGAAAGACCACCCACTCAAGTATTCTTAGGGGCTTCCCTAGTGGCTCAGACAGCAAAGAATCTGCCTGTAATGCAGGAGACCTGGGTTTGATCCCTGGGTTGGGAAGATCCCCTGGAGGAGGGCATGGAACCCACTCTAGTATTCTTGCCTGGAGAATTCCATGGACAGAGGAGCCTGGTGGGCTTCAGTCCATGGGGTCACAAAGAGTCAGACATGACTGAGTGTCTAAGCGCAGCACGGTCTGCTTTGTCTAACATTCTTTATTTCACGGCAAGATTAATTATGCTCCATTTTCACAATAACCACAATGATTTACATTAAGTTTACTTGGTGAAGAACAAATGAAGCAGTGCACCAAAATTCTGCTGAAAACAGTGTATGTGTGGAAGTGCTTTATTTTAAAGAGCTATTTTAAATTAATAACTATCAATTACTAAAGATCTACTGTTTAATAACTAAATATTTAAATATGACTTCAAAAGACTTAAAAAAACTTAAAGAATGTAGATTAGAATATATAGTTCATGATAGCAATGGATAATTTAATGTTTCTGAGTTTAAGTTTGTATCTTTAAGAAAGAATATTCCAGATCTGAAATCAGTTTGACATCACACCTTTTTCTAAGTCTCACCAGCATCCAAGACAGGCAAACACACATGTAGACACACACAGACACACACATGCAGACACAGACACACACAGTTAGTTACCAATCTGGGAAAATGTTCCCTTGCTATCCTTCCTGCAACTCTCATAATCTAGTTTTTCAATCTATTACAAAGACCCTTGCATTTCCAACCCAACTTTTAACCTGTTTATAATCAATCACCATCTCCTATGCAGTTTCTTCTCTAGCCAAGTTTAACACCTCTTAATCATAACTCACACATGTGTGCCTCTACATTATGGCCACATAAATTTCTTCTAGCCTACTGAAATTCTCCTCCAGATGTAATGCCAACTCCTTTATGGAATCTACAAAGATTTCTCAGCACACCAATTTTAAAAAATTTATAGTATTTAAGGACAAATCAGTTCTCAGGAAACATACTACCTTAGGTAATTTGCTTTATTTCATTATATATTTTCTCCTCAATTGAAATGTAAACCCCTCAAGAGCCAAAGTCCTATCCTATACTTCTTTACATTAATATAGGTCTATGATAGTGCCTTCATATAGGGGTTTTGAGATGGATTACTTATTACTGAGAATATGCTTACTGACATATAACAGATGCCTGCATAATTATGGTAATACTAACATCTTGATTAACATGTAATCCAAGTCATACGAAAATGATAAACTTCTTAAAAGTTCCTTATGTTACCAATTTGTCATATTAAAGTCTGAACTCACCTGTGTTTGAATATCATCACCAGTCACAATATTACCAACTGCTCTTAATGCAGGTGATACAACTTTATAATCATTGTGCCTAAAAGTAATAAAAATATGAACTTACATTCTATATTAAAATATACAAAAAATCTGAAAAAATAGTACAGAAAATTCCACTATACTCTACACCCAGAGATCCCTTTCAAGTTTTACTAATTTTCCCAGTAATATTCCTCTAACAAAAAAATCTAACCCAGAATCATGTGTTGTACCCATGTCTTTCCAGTCTCTTTAAAGTCAAAAGAATTCCTGAGTTTTCCCTGTGACAATCAAAAGCTAATTATTTGGTTTTGTTCAGGGATTAAGATGAAGTTATATGCTTTTGGCTGAGATATCAAATGCTACAGTCTTTTCATTACATGGTATTGTACGGCATATGGTATCTATTTTATCCATTATAGTGGCACTGGCCTCTGTCACTGAAATAAGATGGTGTCCACCAGATTTCTTCACTACTGTTTTCCCCTTTATAATAGTGTTTTGTGAGAAAATAATACTTTTAGACTATGTAAAATACCACTCCTTAATCCACTTTCACCACTAACTTTAGCATATTCTGATATTTATTGTCTGAATTAATAATCATTATTGTTGCCAATGATGAGTTTCTAACACTATCACTTACACTATGTACCTTTTTAAAAATCTATTGATCTATCTGCTTATTTAAGTGTGGACTTACAGATTGCTATTTTATTCAAAAAAGTTGTAATATGTTACTACAATTTATTTCAATGTTCAAATCATTCCAGGTTTAAACTGTAGGAGTCCCTTCAAGTGGCCTTCTGTGTCCTTTTGATAGTTCTCTCTTCTTTGAGCTGTAGAAGGCAATGGCAACCCACTCCAGTACTCTTGCGTGGAAACTCCCACGGATGGAGGAGCCTGGTAAGCTGCAGTCCATGGGTTCGCAAAGAGTTGGACACAACTGAGTGACTTCACCTTTACTTTTCACTTTCATGCATTGGAGAAGGAAATGGCAACCCACTCCAGTGTTCTTGCCTGGAGAAACCCAGGGACGGGGGAGCCTGGTGGGCTGCCGTCTATGGGGTTGCACAGAGTCAGACAAGACTGAAGCAAGTTAGCAGCAGCAGCTTCTTTGAGCTCTCAATACTTTCTGGGTTCATACTGCCTTTTAAAATTTTTTTAGGCCCAGCCCTGGTATCATTTTTCAAGAACCTGTGACTCTACTTGATGGGAGTAGTGTTTAAAATCCAAGACTTGTGCATTTGGTGTGCTCATCTTGTTAGTATAGGTTTGTCACTGCTCTCAGGCCCTCTAAGAGGACACATATACACACATACATGTATATTTACATATATATTTATTTCTATCTCTTTATGATGAAAGCCATGAGGTCACACTGATACCTTTACTTCTGATCTAGCACAAAAGATTATTCTGGCTTTTCCCCTTTCCATACATCTATCTCCATTTTCTAAGAATAAGAAGCTGGCTTCCATTATCACAGCCTCCCTATGTATGACCAGCTTCTGATTCAGCTAGACTGCTATCATGTATTGGTTCCAGCTCCTGTTCCAGCCTGCTTATCTGCTCTGCTCTGGTGGGTGTACCGTCAGTATGGGCCCTGATCTGATCCCTCTGTTGCGATGTGTTCCCCTCTTCCTCAGATGCTGTCTTCAAGCTAGGGTCACAACCTCTTACTCAACCTCTCTTTTGTAGCATCTTCCTTGTTTGAACCTACCTGATAACTATTTGACAAAAGAAAAAAGGCAGAAAAATAACACACTTTTTTAAAAGAAGAGGATGAGGAAGCTAAAATAATCTTTTAAAAACAAGTTTTCTTACAAGTTTTAAATTTCTTTCATAGACAATCTGCTTTTTTAATGAAAGCAGCAACAATAGCCCAGCAAAGAAAAACATGATCTTTAATACAAGTGAAATACTAAATGTTTTTCACTGCATGGACACATACACAAATTGATTATTGTAATGAACAATTAACTAGATTATTGGTTCTGTGAGAGCAGAACTGTGTTCCATTATTAACATATTGCACAACACTTTAGCAGGTGATAGGCATTCAATAACTACTCGGTGAATTAAATCCTGCCCATTCATGAAGAGATTAAACTAGTAAAATTCATTAACAAACTGATTAGTTCCAAATAGAGGATATAAAAGCTAAGTTTAAGGGTCAGATTTTCAGTATTTCAGCTATTCTGCAGAGTGGATTTGGTAGCTTTTCAATCCTTCCTGAAGTTTGTAACTCGAGATGTTTAGAAGACCATTACTCTAACTGCTAAACTTAAAACACAATCATATACTTATTAATCATAAATTATAGTTACATCAAAAGTTCCACCAGTCTTCGACAGACTCCAGAATCAATGACTGCTTGAATTTTATCATTGGATCCATCGGAAAGATAAGAAAGGGCCCAACATACATCTGCTAATACATCTGGGTCACTGCTAAATAACAATCGTGACAGGACACTTAAGCAAGGTGAAACCTGGAAGGGAAGAAGGAACCAGTATTTAAAATTTTTCTCTATCCAAAACAATTTCTTTAGGAAAATAATTTCTACTCAGTTTAAAATAATTTTAAATACAAAATTTAAGCTAGAAAAATATCAGAGAAATTAAGACATTTCACTGTTTTAAAATTATGATCATGAAAACTACATATAAACATGAAACTGATTATGATTCCTATTTATCTTATACTGAATAAGTTATTTGGCAAAGTTTGTAAAAATAATTATGCATTAGGGATCTCTTATGTCTGAGTCATATACACACATCCCCACAATGATTTAAAAAACAATGAAGTCCTACAGAATTCTAGTTTTAATAAAACAAAATAAAAACATTTTTACCCCACTGTCTTCTCAGAAACTAGAAAAAGAAGAAATAGAAATACAAATTCCATCTTTGAGGAGTCAGTAGACATTTATAATCCTGACTACAACTGGTGAGCTACAGAAACTGAACTTTGGGGTACAGTTCATAAAAGAGGCTGAAATGAAACACTGGACTGTAAACTAGAAAGATTAAGAAAACACGGTTTTGCTACCCAATTAGTCTATAGTGAAGCTCATAAGATGATGAGCCTATATATCCATCTTTCCATCAGCTTTTTAGTGCCTGCCTCTGGAGTATTTCCAGAGTGTCAAGGATCAACAGCTGTATGAGAACCTCTAGTAAGGAAGAAATCAAAACAAACAGATCATAAACAAAATGAAGAACATATCAGAAAAAAAGAAAAATTCAAAAATTATAAACCCACACATAAGACAATTTGCTGAAGTCGTAAAAGAACAAAAATTTACATAAAAATGAGCAATCAAAGAACAAAAAATACTATTCTTGCAGATATAAAATATGATTGTAAAAATAAAAATTTAAAAACTTTGCATGATAAAATAATTTCTCTCAGAAAATCACAAAAAATTTACTCAACAAAAGTCTAATGAAAGAAAAAGACTCCTAACTTTAAGAATTTTATACATTAGAGGAAGAAAGAATTTTTTTAATATAAAAAAATCAACAAATAAATACATATTAAAAGGTACTGACAAAAAAGAGTAAAATGTGGAGGTCAGTGGCTAGGGATGGTATAGGTTACATTAAATATAGGAGTTAAGGTAGATATTGAACAGGTAACTTTTAAGCAAAGACTTAAAGATAGGAAATTAGTCAGTTAGATATTAAAGCAGTATTACAGGTCAGGGGTTTTCAAAGTGTGGTTCTATGGACCCCTGGGGAATTCTTGAAAGCATTCAGTTCAGTATAGTTTAGTCTCTCAATCGTGTCCGACTCTTTGCGACCCTATGAATCGCAGCACACCAGGCCTCCCTGTCCATCACCAACTCCCGGAGTTCACTCAAACTCATGTCCATCGAGTCGGTGATGCCATCCAGCCATCTCATCCTCTGTTGTCCCCTTTTCCTCCTGCCCCTAATCCCTCCCAGCATCAGAGTCTTTTCCAATGAGTCAGTCTTCGCATGTGGTGGCCAAGTTTCAGCCTCAGCATCAGTCTTTCCAATGAACACCCAGGACTGGTCTCCTTTAGGATGGACTGGTTGGATCTCCTTGCAGTCCAAGGGACTCTCAAGAGTCTTCTCCAACACCACAGTTCAAAAGCATCATTCTTCGGCACTCAGCTTTCTTCACAGTCCAACTCTCACATCCATACATGACCACTGGAAAAACCATAGCCTTGACTAGACGGACATTTGTTGGCAAAGTAATGTCTCTGCTTTTTAATGTGCTATCTAGGTCGGTCATAACTTTTCTTCCAAGGAGTAAGCGTCTTCTAATTTCATGGCTGCAGTCACCATCTGCAGTGATTTTGGAGCCCCCCAAAATAAAGTCTGACACTGTTTCCACTGTTTCCCCATCTATTTCCCATGAAGTGATGGGACCAGATGCCATGATCTTCGTTTTCTGAATGCTGAAGTTTAAGCCAACATTTTCACTCTCCTTTCACTTTCATCAAGAGGCCTTTTAGTTCCTCTTCACTTTCTGCCATAAGGGTGGTGTCATCTGCATATCTGAGGTTATTAATATTTCTCCTGGCAATCTTGATTCCAGCTTGTGCTTCCTCCAGCCCAGTGTTTCTCATGATGTACTCTGCATATAAGTTAAATAAACAGCGTGACAACATACAGCCTTGCTGTACTCCTTTTCCCATTTGGAACCAGTCTGTTGTTCCATGTCCAGTTCTAACTGTTGCTTCCTGACCTGCATGTAGGTTTCTCAAGAGGTAGGTGAGGTAGTTTGGTATTCCCATCTCTTTTAGAATTCTCCACAGTTTATTGTGATCCACACAGTCAAAGGCTTTGCCATAGTCAATAAAGCAGAAATAGATGTTTTCTGGATCTCTCTTGCTTTTTTGAAGATCCAGTGGATGTTGGCAATTTGATCTCTGGTTCCTCTGCCTTTTCTAAAACCAGCTTGAACATCTGGAAGTTCACAGTTCACATATTGCTGAAGCCTGGCTTGGAGAGTTTTGAGCATTACTTTACTAGCATGTGAGATGAGTGCAATTGTGCAGTAGTTTGAGCATTCTTTGGCATTGCCTTTCTTTGGGATTGGAATGAAAACTGACCTTTTCCAGTCCTGTGGCCACTGCTGAGTTTTCCAGATTTGCTGGCATATTGAGTGTAGCACTTTCACAGCATCATCTTTCAGGATTTGAAATAGTTCAACTGGAATTCCATCACCTCCACTAGCTTTGTTCGCAGTGATGCTTTTCTAAGGCCCACTTGACTTCACATTCCAGGATGTCTGGCTCTAGGTGAGTGATCTCACCACCGTGATTACCTGGGTCTTGAAGACCTTTTTTGTACAATTCTTCTGTGTATTCTTGCCACCTCTTCTTAATATCTTCTGCTTCTGTTAGGTCCAGACCATTTCTGTCCTTTATTGAGCCCATCTTTGCATGAAATGTTCCCTTGGTGTCTCTAATTTTCTTGAAGAGATCTCTAATCTTTCCCACTCTGTTGTTTTCCTCTATTTCTTTGCATTGATCGCTGAGGAAGGTTTTCTTATCTCTCCTTGCTATTCTTTGGAACTCTGCATTCAGATGGAAATATCTTTTCTCTTCTCCTTTGCTTTTCACTTCTCTTCTTTTCACAGCTATTTGTAAGGCCTCCTCAGACAGCCATTTTGCTTTTTTGCCTTTCTCTTCCATGGGGATGGTCTTGATCTCCATCTCCTGTATAATGTCATGAATCTCCGTCCATAGTTCATTAGGTACTCTGTCTATCAGATCTAATCCTTTAAATCTATTCCTCACTTCCACTGTATTTAGGGGGTCTTTAATGCCAAAACTATTTTCATAGTTATTATGTATTAGCTTATACTAACAGAATCGGCCTTTTTCATTTTGTTGACATTTGCACTAAAAGTATAAAAACAATGGTAGGTAGTAAAATTATCAGCACATTTATACAAATCAAGGCAGTGATACCAAAATGTACCACAGATCGTTATAGTCTTCACATCCATATACTTATAGTTAATAGTGGAGAGGGAGAATAATCCCAAAGAAGCAGTAACTATTACTAATTTTATTAAACCTCAATTCCTGAATATATTTCTTTTGAATATTGTGAGATAAAATAGAAAATACACATCAAGCACTTCTGCATATCAAAAAAACTATGATGATCTCCACGAAATATATGCATTTAAGTTACAAGCTGAATTCGCTCTTTTATTTTCCCCATAGTAATACCATTTTTACTTAAAAGACTGACTCTTAATTGTTATTCAGTCAAATATTTCACAGACATTTTTCTCTGGGAAAATAAAACAAGTGAGCATTTTCATTATGCATCTTTTGATTTTATGTATGTGCCAATACTATCCAGTTAATTAAAAAATAATTACTAAAAAGAGTACAGTCCCTTCAATCTCTAAAAATCTATTATAAAGAGACTTAAAAAATTTTGTAGACAGATCCCTTAATTTGTGTACTTTACAAATACCTTACTAAAGTTTGGAGGAGGATTTTTGCCTCTACATAAATTTGAGAGGGCCCATACGGCATTTCTGGTTGTTGTAAGTCTGTTTGAACTTGTTAGTAACCTGCCATGAAAAAGAAAAAAGGAACTGTTACTTTATATTCATTTTTCCTTTTTAGCTAGCTTCTACTATCATAACACAAAAATTCTTAATATATCTTATAAGGAATCAAACTGATGTGGTAAAAGGAAAAGTGGGTTTTAAAGATTCATTATATTTCCAGAAAAAAAATTTTTTTCAAAATAAAAGTGTCATGGGAAATTGACTTAGTTATTTCTATATATTTTTAAAAAGAATCCAGAGGGATGGGATAGGGAGGGAGGTGGGTTCAGGATGGGGGACACATGTACACACGTGGTGGGTTCATTTCAATGTATGGCAAAACCAATACAATATTGTAAAGTAATTAGCCTTCAAAGAAAATAAATCTATAAAAACAAAACCAAAAATAATTAAGAGTACATTATTAGATTACTTGTTTTTAACCATGAAAATAATACACAATACAAATTCATTAAGTAAGGAATACAGAGTCAAACTGAATGAAGATCAGATATTAAGAAAAAATAGTTTTTGTTTTAACAAACTGCCTGTCTTAGTATTTCTATCTGCAACCTGCTAGCAAACTGCAAGAAGTACAGAGAACCTAGGTTTAGGAAGAATTCTTATTCTAGAGTGACTTTGGCAAAAATGGTACAGAAGATAACCCTGGAGGCCTATCCTTCCCCAAATCACCAATTTTTGCAAACTGTGTTAGAATTAGCTTAATTAGAACTGTCCAAGATAGTAAATGTTCATAGTAAGGAAGTAAACTTTTAATCATGAAGGGGCTGAAATGTGAAAGGAGAGCTTTCTGGCAATATAACTTACCTTTTTATCCAATCCCCTCCCTAGCCTGGAAGCAGCCTTGAAGATAAAAGCTGGAGTTCCCACTGTGAGTTCTGTTTCCAAAAGGGTTTATGGAGACTTGTTTCCAAGTAATTATTGTGTTTCTCTGTTTTGATCTGTCTGGGTACTCCCTGAAAGATTGATGAAGGGGGCTTGCCTTTGTTTTGCCTAACTGGGAGTTCTCTCATTACGATTCAATAGCTGATTTGTCATCAAAAATCATGAAGGACAGAGGCAATAATATACTTAAACTGCTGAAAGAAAACTATCAAACAAGAATTCTATATCCAGCAATATTACCCTTCAAAAATGAAGGAACAACAAAAGCTGAGAAAATTCCGTCATTAGTATATTCACTTTATAAGAATAGAAAAATAACTAAAATGTCCTGAAATAAGATGATAACTAATAACTCAGGACTGTGTGAAGAAATAACAACACTAAAAATAACTACACAGGTAAATATAAAAGACAATATTATTTCATTTTTGGTTTATAATTTCTTCTATGATTAAAAACTATACACACAGAGCAGTAATTACAAATCTATGTTAACAGGCACACAATGTAAAACAATGTAATCTGTAATAACAGTAACTTATTGTGAGAGATATAAGGGAGCAGAACTTTTATATCATACTGAGACTAAAGGGGTATAAATTCAAAGTTATTTTAAGTTTAAGATGTTCATTGTACTCCTTAGATTTTAAAAATACAACCAAAAAATATACTATAAAAGAAATGCTGCTGCTGCTAAGTCATTTCAGTCGTGTCCGACTCTGTGTGACCCCATAGACGGCAGCCCACCAGGCTCCCCTGTCCCTGGGATTCTCCAGGCAAGAACACTGGAGTGGGTTGCCATTTCCTTCTCCAATGCATGAAGTGAAGTTGCTCAGTCGTATCCGACTCTTAGCGACCCCATGGACTGCAGCCTACTAGGCTCCTCCACCCATGGGATTTTCCAGGCAAGAGTACTGGAGTGGGGTGCCATTGCCTTCTCCAAAGAAATGAGAAGGGAATAAATACAGTATATTATTTTTAAAAAGTCAATAAATCCATGAGAAGGCAAGAAGGAAGGAACTGAGGAACAAAAAAGGTTTAAGGCATAAGACACATAGAAAACAACAAAATGGCAGAAGTACTTTCCCATGAGTAGTTACACTGAATGTAAATAGACTGAACTCTTGAATTAGAATTAAAAGGCAGTGACTAGCAGCATGCATTAAAAAACAAATAAAAAAAAAACTTCATGAGCCATCTGTAATGCATTCTACAATACACTCATTTTAGATTCAAACATACAAACAGGTTGAAAATGAAAGGATGGTAAAAATATTCTGTGCAAATAATAACCCAAAGAGAGCCAGTATAGCTATATTATTAGAAAAATAGACTTAAGAGAAAAATTGTTTAAGAGATAAAGAATAACATTACATGCTGATAAGAATGACAATCCATCATGAAGTTTTAACATTTAGCAACAAAGCAAATTGTACAAAACCAAAACTGACAGAATTGAAGGGAGAAATAGATAGCTGTAGCATCACAAAGGCCTTAATATAGTTTTCAGTAATAGCTAGAACACTTAAACAAAAGACCAATAAGAAAATAGTGGACTTCATCAACACTATAAATCAACTAAGACACCTAACAGTCTATGGGGACACAATGAGTTGGACACGACCAAGCAAAGCACATATAACACTCTTCTCATTAACAACAGACCATATATTCTTTTCAAGTGCACATGGGATATTCTCCAGGATATACCATATATTAGACCACAAGGTAAATCTGATATATTTTTAAAGATTGAAATCATACAGAGAACAACGGAATTAAGCTAAAAATCACTAAAAGAAGAAAAACTGGAAAATTCACAAATATGTGGCAATTAAGTAACATAATCTTAGACAACCAATTAAAAAAAAGTCACCAGGAAATGAGGAAATATTTCAGAATAACTGAAAATGAAAACCCAACATACTAAAACTTACAGAATTCACTGAAAGCTCACCGAGAAAATTATAACTGAAAACACCTACGTTAAACAAGATATCAAATAAATAACATAAACCTTCATCTTAATTAAGAAACTAAAAAATCTGCAGCAAACTAAACCCCAAGCTAGAAGAAAAAAGGCAATAATAAAGAGCAGAGATAACTGAAACAGAGAAGAGAAAAACACTAGAGAAAATGAACTCCACCAAGAGTTGATACTTTGAAAGAAAAATCAACAAAATAAACATTTACCCAGACTGGCAAAGAATAAAAGACTTAAATCAGGAATGAAAGTTAGGGATATTACTACTTACCAAAGTTAGGGATATTACTACTTACCTTTCAGAAACACAAGTAATTATAAGAGAACACTATGAACTATAAGCCAACAAACTGGATAATGCAAAGGATATGAACAATTTCTCAGACACACATGAACTACCAAACTGATTCAAGAAGAAACAGAAAATCTAAACAGATATATAACAAAGATAATGAGTAATCAAAACCCTCCTAATAAAGAAAAGTCAAACACGAAACGATTTCACTGGTAAATTCTACTAAACATTATAGAAGAATTAAATCCTTCTCAAACTCTTCTAGGAAATAAAACAGAACATTCCTGCCTTATTTGATGATGCCAGTATTACCCTGATACCAAAGCCGATATGACAAGAGTATGTTTGTGTGTGTGTGTGTTACTAACAGATACAAAAAAACCTTCAACACAATTCTAGGAAACTGAATCCAGGAACATATTAGAAGAATTATATACTATGAACTACTGAGATTTATCCCAGGAATGCAAAGGTGGTTCAATGAACAAAGACCGACCAATACACTCGCCACATTAACAGCATAAAGGAAAACAAAACAAAACAAAACAAAACATGTGATCATGTCAACTGATGCAGAAAAACCATTTAACAGATCCCAACACCTCTTCATGATAAAAACACTCAACAACCTAGGACAAGGAAACTATCTCAATAAGTAAAGGATATTTATGAAAACCCACAGCTAACATTATTTTCAATGGTGAATGAGTGATAAAAAACATAATGTTGCCACTTTTATGCAACATTATGGTGGCTCACTGGGTAAAGAATCTGCCTGTAGATTTAACTCACACATGGATGGTCAACTCCTTTTCACAAAGGTATCAAGATCATTCAACAAGGAGAGAATAGTCTCTTCAAGCAACCATGCTGGAACAAGTAGATGTCTACATGTATCTCAAGTCACACAAAAAAATTACCTCAAGATGGACCAAAAATGCAAATGTAACAGGTAAAACTCTTAGAAGAAAACAGTGTTTCATGACTTTAAATTTGGCAACAGTTTTTTACATATGACACTGAAAACATAATAAAAGAAAAAATATATACTATTGGACTTCATCAAAATCAGAAATTATGTGAATCAAAGAAATTATCAAGAGAGTGAAAAGAAAACCCACAAATGCAAAAGAAATTCTAAAATCATCTACCTGATAAGAATCTATCCAGAATACATGAAGAATTCTTACAACTCAACAACAAAATGACAAGTGAATTTAAAAATATGCAAAGGACTTAGATATTTCTCCAAAGAAGATACACAAATAGCAAACAAATGTATGAAAAGATATGCAATGTCATTAGGAAATGTAAATCAAAGCAAAATTAAATACCACCTCATACCCACTGCTGCTACTGCTAAGTCACTTCAATCGTGTCGAACTCTGTGTGACTGTCCCACCACCTGTCCCGGGGATTCTCCAGGCAAGAACACTGGAGTGGGTTGCCATTTCCTTCTCTAATGCATGAAAGTGAAAAGTGAAAGTGAAGTCGCTCAGTCACGTCCAACTCTCCGTGACCCCACGGACTGCAGCCTACTAGGCTTCTCCATCCATGGGATTTTCCAGGCAAGAGTACTGGAGTGGGATGCCACTGCCTTCTTCCCTCATACCCACCAGGATGGCTTTAATCAGAATAACGGACAACAGAAGATGGCAGAGGAATAGGATGGGGAGACCACTTTCTCTCCCATAAATTAATCAAAAGATCCTTTGAATGTTGTCCAACTTCCACAGAACAACTTCTGAATGCTGGCAGAGGACACTAGGCACCCAGAAAGGCAACCAATTCTCTTTGAAAGGAGGTAGGACAAAACATAAAAGAAAAAAAAGATAAGATTTAGGGAATATCCGTCCTGGGGAGGGAGTTGTGAAGGAGAAATTTCCACAGTAGGAAACCCTCTCAGAGGTAGGTCTGTGGGGAGTTTTGGAATCTCAGAGGGCAACATAACTGGGAGGAAAAAAACAAAAAAATACACATTATGCGCCTAACCACCACTGCCAGTGGAGAAGTAGCCCAGGGGCTTGCTGAGGCTGCACTGTATCATCAGACCGAGCTTGAATGCCCTGAGGACAATCTGAAGGATCTAACAAGAGACAGCAACCAAAACTGGGATCTCCAGAGAGACAAAAAAAAAAAAAAAACTTTTCCAAAGGGGCTCTAAGGACTATGTCCTAGACAGCTGTGAATAGGCCCCTCCCCACCCCTACCCAGGCTGGAGGTAGAAAGGCAGCCAGAAGGCAAAGGCGGCCCCAGAGACCAACATTTCAGCATCTTCCACCAAACTGAGCAGGCACCCAGTTGCTAACCACGTCTTCCTGGGATCCTGGGTGGTTGACATCCACCAGGAGGATCACAGCCTGAGATCAACTCCCCAGAGGAGACACACGGACCACCTGAAACGGTGCCATTGCAGCACACCCGGGAAACCAAGCACCTGGGACCAGGGAGGTGATTCAGACACACGTACGGCCCATAGGGGACAGTGCGCTCGCCAAGCACCTCGTTACCTGAGCTGCTCAGACCTGAGAAGGGCACAAACGCATGCCTAACTGGGTCTGTGCCTTGTGGAGTACCCAAGAATCTGTGTGGTTTAGACCTGGGAAGTGCATGAAACGTAGGGTCCACTTGGGACAGTGACTTTGCAGAGTGCCCTGGAGCCTGAGCAGTGTAGACCCAGGAAGCACATGCTGCTTCGGGTTGTGGCAAGCTCAGCGTGGTCCACATACTGCGACCACCCCCCCAACACCAGATATTTGTTTGCAGTGTCCCTCCCTCCCCACAACTGAACTAGTGAGCTTAAATAAGTAACCACCTTTGCCCCCTTGTGTCAGGGCAAAAATTAGACACTAAAGAGACTTACAAACAAAGGAAGCCAAGATAAACAAAGAGGGAACTACTCTGGAAGTGACAGGTAAAACAGACTAAAACCCTGTAGTTAACATTAACTGTGCACTGGAGGGGGCCTATAGCCATAAGTTGACCCTGAGTAAAAGCTGGAACAAGGAACTACCTGAAACTGAACTGACCCACACTGCCCACAACAGCTCCAGAGAAATCCCTAGGTACATTTTTACTATTATCACTTTTTAATTGTTTTCAAGTTCTTTATTATGCCTTTAACTTTCATTTTGATAACCTACTATTACCTTGCAAAAAAAAGACCCTATTTTTAAAGCAAATTTCATATATATATGAAAATTTAAAATTTAAAATTTTTGTGATTAATTTTGTTTTGTAATTTTTATATTATATTTTTGAGAATCTAACCTCTATTCTAGATTTTTGGTATTTGTTAATCAATTTTGTACATTTAAGAATCTAATCTTCAATATCCATTTTCACTTAGGGATGTAATTACTGGCTTGACTGCTCTCTCCCCTTTTGACTCTCCCTTTTCTCTCCCAGGTCACCTCAATCTCCTTACTCCCTCTCCTCTTCTCCACTTAACTCTGAATCTCCCAGGGTATTCTGGCCTGTGGAGAACACTGGCTAGACTGGTTTCTCCCATTTTGGCTCCCAGTCTTCTCCTCCTGGTCACTTCTATCTCCCTCTCTCTTCTCTTCTCTGTGTAACTCTGTGAATCTCTCTGGGTGTTCTGGATTGTGGAGAGCACTTAGGGAATTGATTACTGGCTAGACTGCTCACTTTCTTTTTGACTCTCTCTCTTTTCCTGGTCACCCCTCTCTCCTACTTCTTCTCTTCTCTATGTAACTCTGAATCTCTCTGGGTGTCCCTTGCTGTGGAGAATTGTTTCACCATTAACCTAGATGTTTTGTCATCTGTGCTTTATGGACGGAGAAGTCTTGAGGCTACTGTAAGAGAAGGACTGAAAGCCAGAGGCAGGAGGGTTAACTCGAAAATTTGAGAACATCAGAGAACTCCCGATTCCAGGGAACAGTTATAGACAACAGCTCCCCCAAAAGTCTCCATACCTACACGGAAACTAAGTTCTACCCGAATCAGCAAGTTCCAGGGTAAGACATACAATGATAATTCTCCAGCAAAGCAGGAACAAAGCCTTGAGCATTAAAAAAACAGGCTGCCCAAAGCCATGCCAAACCCATAGATACCCTAAAACTCACGACTGGACATTTCATTGCACTCCAGAGAGAACAGATTCAGCTCCACCTACCAGAACACAGATACAAGCTCCCCTAATCAGGAAACTTTGACAAGCCACTAGTCCAATCCCACCTACAGGAAGCAGACTCCACAATAAAGAGGAACCATGAACTTCTAGACTACAGAAAGGGCACCCCAAACACAGCAATCTAAACAAAATAAAAAGGCAGAGAAGTATTAGCAGGTAAAGGAACATGATAAATACCCTCCAAACTAAACAAAAGAGGAGGAGACAAAGAGTCTACCTGAAAAAGAATTCAGAATAAATGATATTAAAGATGATTCAAAATCCTGAAAACAAAATGGAGTTATAGATAAATAGACTACAGACAAGGATAGAGAAGATGCAAGAAATGTCTAACAAGGGCCTGGAAGAAATAAATAAGAGTCAATCAATAATGAATAACATAATACCGAGACCAAAAGCACTCTGGAGGGAACTAACAATAGAATAACTGAGGCAGAAGAGAGAATAAGTGAGGCGAAAGATACAATTGTGGAAAAATGAAGCAGAGAGGAAAAAAGCAAAGAGAATTAAACGAAATGAGGACAACCTCAGAGACCTCTGGGACAATGCTAAACTCACCAGCATTCAAATCACAGGTATCCCAGAAGATGAAGACAAAAAAAGAGCATGAGAAAATACTTCAGGAAATAATAGTTGAAAACTTCCCTAAAATAGGGAAGGAAATAGGCACCCAAGTCCAAGAAAGCTAGAGAGTCCCAAACAGGATAAGCCCAGGGTGAAACATCCCAAGACATATATTAATTAAACTAAGGAAGATCAAACACAAACAATAACTATTAAAAGCAGCAAGGGAAAAGCAACTAGTAACCCACAAGGGGATCCCCGTAAGGATAGCAGCTGATCCTTCAATAGAAACTCTTCAGGCCAGAAGGGAATGGCAGGACATACTGAAAGTGATGAAAGTGATGAACAGTGATGAAAGAGAAAAAGCCAGATTATTGTACCCTTTAAGGATCTCATTCAGAGATGAAGGAGAAATCAAAACCTTTCGGGCAAGCAAAATCTGAGAGAATTCAGCACTACCAAACCAATTCTTCAACAAATGCTAAAGGATCTTCTCTAGACAGGAAACACAGAAAAGGTTTATAAAATCAAACCCCAAACAACAAAACTGCAACAGGATCATACTTATCAATAATTACCTTAAATATAAATGGGTTGAATGCCCCAACCAAAAGACAAAGACTGGCTGAATGGATACAAAAACCAGACCACTATAAATGCTGTCTATAAGAAACCCACCTCAAACCAAGGGTCACATACAGACTGAAAGTGAAGGGCTGGGAAAAGATAGTCCATGCAAATGGAGACCAAAAGAAAGCAGGAGAAGAAATACTCATATCAGATAAAATAGACTTTGAAATAAAGACCATGAAAAGAGACAAAGAAGGACACTACATAATGATCAAAGGATCAATCCAAGAAGAAGATATAACAATCATAAATATATATGCAGCCAACACAGGAGCACCTCAACATATAAGGCAAATGCTAACAAGTATGAAAGAGGAAATTAACAGTAACCCAATAATAGTGGGAGACTTTAATACCCTACTCACATCTATGGATAGATCAACCAAACAGAAAATTAGCAAGGAAGCACAAGTTTTAAATGATACAATGGACTGGTTAGACCTAATTGTTATCTATAGAACATTTCACCCTAAAACAATGAATTTCATCTTTTTCTCAAGTGCACACAGAATATTGTCCAGGATAGATCACATCCTGGGCCATAAATCTAGCCTTGGTAAATTCAAAAAAACTGAAATCATTTCAAGTATCTTTTATGATCACAATGCAGTAAAATTAGCTGTCAACTACAGGAAAAAAAACTATTAAAAATACAAACATATGGAGGCTAAACAATACGCTTCTAAGTAAACAACAGATCACAGAATAAATCAAAAAGAAAATCAAAATATGTATAGAAACGAATGAAAATGAAAACACGACAATCCCAAACCTCTGGGATTCAGTGAAAGCAATGCTAAGGGGAAGGTTCATAGCAATATAAACTACCTCAAGAAAAAAGAGAAAAATCAAATAACAACCTAACTTTTCACCTAAAGTAATTAGAAAAAGAAGAAACAAAGGACCCCAAAGTTAGCAGAAGGAAAGAAATCACAAAAATCAGAGCAGAAATATATGAAAAAGAAACAAAGGAGATATAGCAAAAATCAACAAAACTAAAATGTGGTTCTTTAGACAAACCATTAGCCAGACTCATCAAGAAAAAAAGGGAGAAGAATCCAATTAATAAAATTAGAAATAAAAATGGAGAATCACAACAGACAACACAGAAATACAAAGGATCATAAGAGACTACTATCAGCAACTATATACCAATAAAATGGACAACTTGGAAGAAACGGGCAAATTTTTAGAAAAATATAACCTTTCAAAACTGAACCAAGGAGAAATAGAAAATCTTAACAGACTCATCACAAGCATGGAAATCAAAACTGTAATCAAATATCTGCCAACAAACAAAAGTCCAGGACCAGATGGCTTCACAGGTGAGTTCAACCAAAAATTTAGAGAAGCACAAACACCTATCCTACTCAGACTCTTCCAGAAAATTGCAAAGGTAAACTCCCAAACTCATTCTACGAGGCCACCATCACCTTAATACCAAAACAAGACAAAGATGCCACACAAAAAAATAAAACTACAGGCCAATATCACTGATGAATATAGATGCAAAACTCAAGAAAATTCTAGCAAGCAGAATCCAACAACATATTAAAAAGATCACAAATCATGACCAAGTGGGATTTATCCTAGGGATGCAAGGATTCTTCAATATCAGCAAATCAATGTGATACACCACATTAACAAACTGAAAGAAAAGCCATATGATTATCTCAACAGATGCAGAGAAATCCTTTGACAAAATTCAACAACCCATTTATGATAAAAATTCTCCAGAAAGCAGGAATAGAAGGAACATACCTCAAAATAATAAAAGCCATATAGGATAAACCCACAGTAAACATTATCTTCAATGGCAAATAACTGAAAGCATTTCCCCTAAAGTCAGGAATAAGACAAGGGTGCCCACTCTCACCACTACTGTTCAATATAGCTTTGGAAGTTTTAGCCACTGCAATCAGAGAAGAGAAAGAAAAAAAGGAATCCAGATGGGAAAAGAAGTAAAAGTCTTCCTGTTTCCATATGACATGATCCTCTACATAGAAAATCCTAAAGGCACAACAAGAAAATTACTAGAGCTAATCAATGAATAAAGTTGCAGGATATAAAATTAATACACAGAAATCCCTTGCATTCCTATACACTAACAATGAGAAACAAAGAGAAATTAAGGAAACAATCCCATTCACCGTTGCCAATGAAAAGAACAAAATACTTAGGAAAACCTTGAATAGCCAAAGCAATCTTGAGAAAGAAGAATGGAACTGGAGGAATCAACCTGCCTGACTTCAGACTATACTACAAAGCTACAGTCATCAAGACAGTTTGGTACTGGCACAAAGGCAGAAATATAGATCAATGGAACAAGACAGAAAGCCCAGAGATAAATCCACAAACTTATGGACACCTTCGGAGAAGGCAATGGCACCCCACTCCAGTACTCTTGCCTGGAAAATCCCATGGATGGAGGAGCCTGGTAGGCTGCAGTTCATGGGGTCGCACAGAGTCGGACATGACTGAGCAACTTCACTTTCACTTTTCACGTTTATGCACTGGAGAAGGAAATGGCAACCCACTCCAGTGTTCTTGCTTGAAGAATCCCAGGGACAGGGGAGCCTGGTGGGTTTTCGTCTATGGAGTTGCACAGAGTCGGACACACCTGAAGCAGCTTAGCAGCAGCAGCAGCACAAATACCTTATCTTTGACAAAGGAAGCAAAAATATACAATGGAGACATCTTTTTAACAAGTGGTGCTGGGAAAACTGGTCAACCACTTGTAAAAGAGTGAAACTAGAACACTTTCTAACACCATACACAAAAATAAACTCAAAATGGATTAAAGATCCAAATGTAAGATCAGAAACTATAAAACTCCTAGAAGAAAACAGGCAAAACATTCTCTGACATAAATCATGGCAAGGTCCTCTATGACCCACCTCCAAGAGTAATGGATATAAAAGAAAAAATAAACAAATGGGACCAAATTAAATTTAAAACCTTTTGCACAACAAAGGAAACTATAAGGAAGCTGAAAAGACAGCTTTCAGAAAGGGAGTAAATAATAGTAAACAAAGCAACTGACAAAAAATTAATCGCAAAAATATACAATCTTGTTAGCTTAGAGTTTGTAGATGTGTTGATCATGCCAAGGCTTGGCGTGTTTAGTCCAGTAGGCGTATTATAACGCACATTGCAAATTACCAAATATTTAAGAGGACTTTTTGAGTGTTATATGTGCATTTCCAAGTTGCAATGTACATTGAAATTCAGTTTGACAACAGTCTTTGGATGCCTACAGGATGAGGACTATGTATTAGGTATGAAATTAAATATGATCAAATAAGAAACTGTTGATAAAATATAATGTTTGAAAAATAAAGAAAAATCTTTTCAAAATTATAATGAAACTTTTCCCGTTCCACAAAACCTTTTATAAAAGCCACAGTGAAAATTTAAATACTATTTTGTATTTATAAAAAATCATATTTGTGTTTACTTTTATTATATATTTTCCCAATTTTTTCATTATAACTTAACTATAGGTCAACATTCCTACAAACTTATATGGATTAAATTTCACAGGCTAGTCTGATGCTGTAATCACAATTTATGACATTGTTCTATGGGATAAATTTACTCCCTGAAATTAATGTAAAAAATGTATTGATAGATCGGGAGGAAAATAGAACTTAGAATTCCATCATTATTTGAAGAGACACCAAATCTGTGCAATGCGTGGCTTTTCCCAAGGGCTACCATATGCAACTGTCCTGAATACCAGTGATGTGAACAACCTGTAGCTTCCTTACCCTTCTAACAGTTTCTATATCTAGTATTTCATTTGCTTACTTTTAATTTTTAAAGCGCTTCCACAAAGCCATTCAATTAATAATATGTAAAACTTTGAAGAACATTTCTCCATTTTTATGAAATGTATTTTATTAAAAGTAAGGGTGGTGGATGCTGTAATCACAATTTATGACATTGTTCTATGGGATAAATTTACTCCCTGAAATTAATGTAAAAAATGTATTGATAGATCGGGAGGAAAATAGAACTTAGAATTCCATCATTATTTGAAGAGACACCAAATCTGTGCAATGCGTGGCTTTTCCCAAGGGCTACCATATGCAACTGTCCTGAATACCAGTGATGTGAACAACCTGTAGCTTCCTTACCCTTCTAACAGTTTCTATATCTAGTATTTCATTTGCTTACTTTTAATTTTTAAAGCGCTTCCACAAAGCCATTCAATTAATAATATGTAAAACTTTGAAGAACATTTCTCCATTTTTATGAAATGTATTTTATTAAAAGTAAGGGTGGTGGAAGGGGAGTTCAGGATTGGGAACTCATGTACACCCGTGGCGGATTCATGTCAATGTATGGCAAAACCAATGCAGTATTGTAAAGTAAAAAATAAAATAAAAAATAAAGAGCACAAAAAAAGTGTCATTCTTTTGGCCTTGTTCAAAACAGATTTTTATAAATTGTCTCCTCAGTAATATATTATTATAAAGTAATATATGGTCACTGTAGAAAATTTGAAAAATGCAGAAACTCTAAGGAGGAAATAAGAAAAACACCCCAAACCCAGTATTCATAAAAGACTATTGTTAACAACTTTTTCTTCCAATAACATTTCTGTGCATTTTTTTTTCAGATGTATAAACATACACATTTTGAAATTGCCACCATGGCACAGTTTGAGTAAGGCAAAAGAAATGATTAATCCTGATACTATGAAACCTCTAGCAAGCTCTCTTAGTATCTTTTCTTTATTTATTTTTAAATCCATTATGTAAATATCTTATTTGAGATTTCCTTAAACCTTTTCAGAATGAAAATTGGCAAAATCTTCCTTTGGTTTTTAAAGCAGATGTTCAAGCTGGTTTTAGAAAAGGCAGAGGAACGAGATCATATTGCCAACATCCGCTGGGTCATCAAAAAAGCAAGAGAGTTCCAGAAAAACATCTATTTCTGCTTTATTGACTGTGCCAAAGCCTTTGATGGTGTGGATCTCAATAAACTGTGGAAAATTCTGAAAGAGATGGGAATACCAGACCACCTGACCTGCCTCTTGAGAAACCTATATGCAGATTCGGAAGCAACAGTTAGAACTGGACATGGAACAACAGACTGGTTCCAAATAGGAAAAGGAGTACGTCAAGGCTGCATGTTGTCACCCTGCTTATTTAACTTCTATGCAGAGTACATCATGAGAAACGCTGGGCTGGAAGAAGCACAAGCTGGAATCAAGATTGCTGGGAGAAATATCAGTAACCTCAGATATAGAGATGACACCACCCTTATGGCAGAAAGTGAAGAAGAACTAAAAAGCCTCCTGATGAAAGTGAAAGAGGAGAGTGAAAAAGTTAGCTTAAAGCTCAATATTCAGAAAATGAAGATTATGGTATATAGTCCCATCACTTCATGGGAAATAGATGGGGAAACAGCGGAAACAATGTCAGACTTTATTTTTTTGGGCTCCAAAATCACTGCAGATGGTGACTGCAGCCGTGAAATTGAAAGATGCTTACTCCTTGAAAGAAAAGTTATGACCAATCTAGATAGCATATTCAAAAGCAGAGACATTACTTTGCCAACAAAGGTCCGTCTAGTCATGGCTATGGTTTTTCCTGTGGTCATGTATGGATGTGAGAGTTGGACTGTGAAGAAAGCTGAGCGCCAAAGAATTGATGCTTTTGAACTGTGGTGTTGGAGAAGACTCTTGAGAGTCCCTTGGACTGCAAGGAGATCCAACCAGTCCATTCTGAAGGAGATCAGCCCTGGGATTTCTTTGGAAGGAATGATGCTGAAGCTGAAACTCCAGTACTTTGGCCACCTCATGCGAAGAGTTGACTCATTTGAAAAGACTCTGATGCTGGGAGGGATTGGGGGCAGAAGGAGAAGGGGATGACAGAGGATGAGATGGCTGGATGGCATCACTGACCTAATGGACGTGAGTCTGAGTGAACTCCGGGAGATGGTGATGGACAGGGAGGCCTGGCGTGCTGTGGTTCATGGGGTCACAAAGAGTCAGACACAACTGAGCGACTGAACTGAACTGAATATGTTATGTAGCCTAGAATGATTTTACAGTAACCAACTAGAAAGTTGTGAGAACTGACACTCTCCTGAGACATCCTGCCTCCTTCTCTACCGCCAGACACACGGAACAAAAAAGGCTGGGAGATCCATGTCAAGCCATCCAAGGCTCTGGTCACATGACCACTATTGGGCCCATTGCTTTCACATCTAAAATGTAAACACAGTGTGTATATTCACATCCCAGCAGTCAGTCCAAGGCGATATATGAGTATTCCACCTCTCCCCACTCTTTGTATTTGCATAATAAATAATTTTAAGTAGTGATGAATGCTAAGAGAAAAGAAATCAGAAAAATGTGATAGAATGCAATGGGGGAGACTTAAGCTGACCTGGTCCCAGAACAGGCTTTTCTAAAGGGATATCATGTCCACCGAGGTAGAATCTCAGTGACAAAAGGGACACAGAAATGCAAAGGCCTGGGGAGAAAGGGAAGACTGTTCCCAGCAGATGGAGAAGCCGTGGAAGGAACAGGAGCCTGCTGGCTGGAAGGTACAGAGGCTCGGCTGTACCAGAAGGCAGTGGACGGAGCCTGAGCGAGACGGTGGGAGGCCGGGGGCAAGCGCCCGGCCTCTGTTCTGCTGCCTTGGGAAACCCAGACCGTTCAAACCCAGAGCAATGCAATGTGACTTCTGTTTCAAAACAAGGTGCTCTGTGGAAAATGAGGCAATAATAAAAACAGCTTTGGAGGCCACAGGGAGAGATTTGCAAGTGCCCAGGGACCTTGGCTGCCATTAAAGCATAGAGAAAGCAAATTAAAACAATTAGGCAATTCCGAAAGTATCTAAGTGGATTTGGGAAAATCTGGAGAAACCTGTTTTAGTGTAATGTCTTAGCCTTACAGATTTGTCTGGGCTTGTGGGCAAAGAAAGAGGTACACCCCCACAGTGACACAGGAAAGCCACAGGCTCTCCCTGTCAAATCAAGCGTGTCTCAGGACTGAAAGGTGGCAGACTGTTTTATTTTCAGTTCAAATAAATGGGAGGGTGGGGTTGGTTCTTCAAAAAGAGAACAGCCTGACTCTGGACACCACATGAACCCTGGTACCAAGGGTGCCATGTGATTCCATGAGCAGAAGGCCCCAGACAGGCAAACTGTCCTGAGTGGAAACCCATCTGCAGTTTGTGGTGTCTGGGGCAGCGGCTGAGCAGGGCCGTGAGGGGGCTCCTAGGGTGACCGTGACGTTCTGGGCGTGACAGGAGTAGAGGTTACACAGCTGCATGCGTTTGCTGAAGCTCATCAGGGCTACACTTATTACTGATTATCTGGCAGTTTGTGGTGTTACCTCAGTAACCACTGTCAGCAGCCTTGAACTGTAACCAGTGGCATGTCAGGATTAGGGTACTGCTATCTGTGCCTTACTTTGTAATGCATAGACAAAATTAGACGGGTAGGTGTGTGTTAAAGTGAACGTGGTAAATGCTACTTTAAGGATGTTCACAGTACACTTCTTTTAGGGTTTTGTCCGCTTATGAATCATCATAATAAATTGTGAAGATGAAAAGTTGAGTGCTTTGAAGACCTCCTTCTTGCTTCAGTGGAATTTGTCTTCAGATATGCGGGAGGGAAAGCAAGTCTCTATCACGTTGTATGGAGCTTGACACAAACACTTTTAATTGTCTAGTTTTCAAAGGCTTAGCCTACTGTGATATTGAATTCTCTCTGAATAAATTGCTTAAAAACCTAGTCCTAAAAGCATATTTCAATGAAATTCTTAAAGTACAATATATTATTTTTTCTTTCTTCTTCCCATTGGACAAATATTCTTCTGACAGAGTAACTCTATTTAATGCCCAGTATTTGAGTAAGCCAGCCAAATGCGGCCAGTTCACACAGTATCACAGGACAAGGACGCATCCGCGGAGGTCCCAGCATCTGTCCGGGCACACCTTATGTCAAGGCAGCTGCCACAGGTCCCAGTACTTAGCTGTTACAAAAGAAACCTGACGCTTTTGTGTGCATTCACTTCTCAGAACAGCTCTGGGAGGCCAGAATGGGTTTTACCAAGTCTGTATTTGAGAAAACCGTGCTGTGGAGCTCCAGGAAGTCCTTCAGTCTGCATACAGGGAAAGTACTGACCAGAAGCTTTCTCCTGCCTGAGCTTGGAGCCTTTCTCTCACAGCTTTGCCTTAAATCTGCCTCGCTAGTTAGTGATTTTTATTTTTCAGTATTACTGATTTAATGGTCTCACATTGAAATGTTCTGTATTACATAACATGAGATATTTGGTATAAAGGTGGAGCCAAGATTATACCTTGTTCAGTCAAGAAACCCAGGCCAAGCCATTTGCATCTCACCCCAGACCTGCTGTCTCCCTTTCTGTGTGTGGCAGAGAAGCCTCAGAATAAGCAGCCTTGTCGTGTTTCCTGTTGATACTTTAGTCATTAACCCAGGAAGAGGACTCAGGATGGATTTGCCTTCAGCTCAGTCCAATACTGTGTTGGCTGCTTTTTCTTAAAAATAAACACGTTGGGCAATTGGGCAATTTTTTGCCATTATTAAAAACTATGTCAACATTTTGCATGAAAATTTAGGTCTGTTTCCTCAGAATAGGTTTTCCAAAGTGGAATCATCATGACATAGACTTTAAGCATATTTATTTATATGCACAGTTTGTCCAGTTGTTTCCAAAATGTTTTACAAATTAACGTTCATATCAATAATGTGTAATGGTGCTATTGTCTTCCAAATATAGGATCTTTTTTAAAATATGAAAGTAGTTTATAGTAACTGTAAATAGTAAAGGATCATGGTAAGTATTCATCAAATAAATCCTTTCAGTGCTCATTTAGCACTTTTTGAAAGAATAAATAAAAACACAAGTGTAGTCCTTTTGCAATTATTTTCTTCTTTAACAGGGTAAACTTACCTGACATGTTTTCCTTTTTAACTGATGAAAGTCATTTTCACATAATTTAATAATAAAAATAGTTCAGCCAAGAGAAATTTACAAATGGATATCTTGTGATTGCTTTCGTCCTTCTGTGTACAGAAGAAACCCTTCAGAAACGTACTCCAACACCCAGTTCTAGTCAACACTGGTCAGCTGGCTGGCATGAAGGGCATGACCAATACTTGGGGCTTCCTAGACCAGAGCTGACCAGTTAAGCTGAAACTTAGGGACCATAGTCCATCACTTCCAAGGTGTGCCAACAGAAAGGTCACCTCTTGCTGTCAAAATCTTGCACTTCTGTTGATGCTGGCATCTTTAAGGACCTTAGAATTGGGAAAGCAGGCTGGCCTCATCTATATGCACTGCAGCCAACTGTGTACAGTGGTTCCAACTTGAGGTTGCAAGCAGAGCAGCCCACACTCCTAAGTGAAGGCAGCCGGAGATGTTGGGTCCGTCCCGTGTTATGGTTGAAAGAGTAATGAAATCGCTGTGCCCTGGAGCCAGTGCAGGGATGGGGCTCTGTCTTGTGAGCCATTGCAGTTCCCTTGTGAGTATTCTCTCTACCACCAAATTTGAAAGAGACCACAGAAGGGGAGAAGAGGGAAATCCCCACAGAGTCAAAGAGGAAGTAAGGGTTGCTTCATATTTAATGGTGGTGTAAATGCTTCACGTTCATTATGTGGTGTCTGAACATGTGCTCAGTGCCTTGGCACCAAAATGCAAGAGCAGACAGTCAAATGATGCTCTGCAGAAAACTACCATGGGAAGGGAGCAAAGAACCTACCGACAGAAATGCAGATTTGGGAAGAGTTCCTCAAGAAGTCCCCACATATTGATTCTGATGTTGGTTTTGTGCTCAACCACCTGGTTGCAGATTGCAGCTCTGCCTGGTCAGGTCTGAATCAAACCTCCAAAGCCAGAGGCCATATTTCCTCACTTATGATACTTTGGGCTCAAAGTTCAGTCGCTAACCAGCTCCCTGCTTCAAAAGTTCCAAACCTCTTTGTTTTCTTATGCTTGCCTATTCATGTTGTTCAAAGAGCTAATTAATAAACATGGCTTTATTATAATCCTCTCCTTTGCTTTTAAATATAGACTACCAAATGTATTTTCATAGTCTGACTTCATCCCCTAATTTAAAATGTTTGCTTATATTAAGTTTGACAGCTGAAAACATCAGGGCGTTAAGTGTGCCGAGGCCACATCCCAGCAATTGATGCCAAACCCTTGCACCTCTACCTGGGGGGCAGGCTCCTTAGAGTGTGCAGACACAAAGACATGCTGGTTTCTTAGTAACCATGTGTGTTTTCATATTACTTTCTAAATTTTATATAGTATTTGATTTTGTTCTTTGGTGCATCCATTTAGAATATTTTTTGTCTCCAGTCAATGGTTTTTAATTTACACTCTTGTCATTGACTTTGGGTTGTACAAAGTTGTGGTAGGAAACTATGTTTGTAAATAGTCTTTCAACACATAATAATGTGACGTGTTATCTTTTTGCAAAGTAAAAGTTCATTATATATTTATTAACATTGTAAATATACAATTATTGTCTATTTTTTCATGCATTTTACTAAAACTCTTATAGACTGTTTGGTCTCAAAGATTTCCATAGAGTTTTCATCTGAAAAATTCTCCTTGGATTTTTGATATTTTTGAACAGTTGCATGCATTATAGAGATGAACTAACTATTCCTTAGTTTGAACTGCATCTTGTATGAACTTTTAAACATTGTTTATCACATTTATCCTGAGTGGCCTTCAATCAGAGTTACTATCCTAAGTCACTGAAGCATGCAATTAGTTGAAGATTGTGAAGACTGTTTATTTTAGCTTTTCTACTTTACTTTATTTCATGTGATACCTTTTTCCCATTGTTTCCAGTTTGCCAAGGGACGAGTAACAAGCTCACCCAGTTGGGCACTTTTGAAGACCACTTTCTGAGCCTACAGAGGATGTTCAACAACTGTGAGGTGGTCCTTGGGAATTTGGAAATTACCTACATGCAGAGTAGTTACAACCTTTCTTTTCTCAAGGTTAGTTCAATGAATTTGATCCTTTTTTTTAATCTGTTTTATTTTTATTTTTTAATTTAAATTTATTTATTTTAATTGGAAGATAATTACTTTACAATATTGTATTGGTCTGCCACACATCAACATGAATCCACCATGGGCATACACGTGTTCCGCATCCTGAACCCCTCTCCCACCTCCCTCCCCATACCATCCCTCCGGGTCATCCGAGTGCACCAGCCCCAAGGATCCTGTATCGAACCTGGACTGACGATTTGTTTCTTATATGATATTATACATGTTTCCATGCCATTCCCCCAAGTCATCCCACCCTACCCCTCACCCACAGAGTCCAAAAGACTGTTCTATACGTCTGTGTCTCTTTTGCTGTCTCACATACAAAATTATCATTACCATCTTTCTAAATTCCATATATATGCGTTAGTAAACTGTACTGGTGTTCCTTACCCAAATACAGTAGAAGTAAACATAAGTAAATAAGGCCTTGGCAGAATTTAATTGTCAGTGTATTTACTTTTGCTATGACGATTACAATCCATAAGGAAATTAGTTACACAGGCAAGTTTTATGGAAAGGTCACTTTACCAGATAGTGTCAAGTTGTAGCTATGAAAGAATAGCAAAGAGAAATAGACTAGCCTGGCATTCTGCTATCATTGTGGACACTAATCTTTCAACCAGCACTGCAGCCCTGGTATCCTGCTAAACTGGCTGTGTTTGAAAAAAAAGAAAGAAGACCTGCTTTGTAGCCCTTGCCTGTTTTCTTGGTATAAATACTCCCATCATGGTTGATTTCTGGCTACCAAGAGTTTAAAAACTAGTTCACAAAACTCCCATATGTTTTGCAGAAGGCTCCAGTGAGCCAATAGGAGCCAGCCTTAAAAGCTTCTGAGTTTGGTGTAGTTAAACTTAGGATTTGATTGGTTTTCTTCTGGGTTTGTTTGTTTTTGATGGAAAGCCTGCAAGACAAATACAACATAAATTAATAAAATATTTCCATTTTCTGCTGAGTCTGTTAAACACCAGGCAAAATGAAAGTCACAGCATTCCTCAGTAATGCACATGGTCCGTCGTTACTGCTGTCAAGCTCAAGAGGCAAAAATGCAGGAATCACTATAGTCTTGTTACCTCCCATGGGGTCCAGTGGTAATCATCTACATGATTCCTCAACCACTCCTGTTCAGCTAGGTGGCCTGGGCTGTCTGGATCCACTTTAGATTTTGCATTCATGAGTTCCTCCAAAGAGAAATAATATGTTCATGTTTTATTTCCTTAGACCATCCAAGAGGTTGCTGGCTATGTACTCATTGCCCTCAACACAGTGGAGAAGATTCCATTGGAAAACTGCAGATCATCCGAGGAAATGTGCTTTATGAAAACACCCATGCCTTAGCCGTCTTATCCAACTATGGAGCAAACAAAACCGGACTGAGGGAGCTGCCCTTGAGAAACTTACAGGGTGAGAGCAGGGCGCGGGAGGCTATCGCATAAAGAGCGACTTGGACGGTACTTAGCAGACTGGGTGCTTTTCTGAATTCCACTCAGGGAAGACTTTTATTCATGAGACACAGACGTTCTGCGTGCCAGCCATATGCAAGATACAGTGAGTGGAAGTTCTAAGAAGACAGTAGTTGATGGGGCAGAAAGGTTAAGCCAAGTACAGGTTCTGCCTTGTTCATGGAAGAGTATCCAGAGAGTTAGTAAGACATGGTAAAGGTTCTGGAAAAACGAGAGTATGACCAGCTGACGGGGCGGGAATGCTCAGGTAGTCCTCCAGTCTTACTGCCTGGACCTCACGTATAAGGAACAAAGAGTGAAAATCCCACCACTGTCTGAGACATTTTCCAGAGTCACACTATTATGCAAAAAGCCATTTTTAAGTTTGTAAGGATAGAGAATAAAGGTATTACAGGCAAAGTTTGAATTCTTGTAAGGAGGGCACTTACAAGGGTGCTATGAGAGGAAACTGTGGAAAAACGGCAAGTTGATTTTTAAAATTTGAAGATAACGGTGATTGTGGCAGGTACAGTGCCAGCCATGTTAAACTGGTAACGTAATTTAATGCCCCTCACCTTCTTTCAGAGCAAGTGGTATGCTCTGTCATTTTACAAAAAAAAAAAAAAATTTGGTCAAAGTAACCCTCCTGAATTCCTACAGGAGTAAGGAAATGGCCAGGGTTGGCCACCCAGACCATGCCGCAGAGCCCTAACCTTGCCCCAGGCCTTGCAACTCTGATGGGCAGCGGGGCCAACCCTAAAGGGCGACTAGAGCAGAGGACCGCGGCAGAGGAGGTCCGCGGTGCAGGGCCTGAGCCCAGGCTGAGGTGCAGGGCTGGCTGACTGTCCGAGCCCCATGGAGCCTGCGCCCAGGTCAGCTCCTGGCCGCTGTGCTTATGAAACGGCCTCAGGGCGCCCCTCAGCCTCCCGCACTGTTGGGTGCTGTGCTGGCCCTGGGCTGGCGCCCTCAGCCCCCTGGGATGCCTCGCAAAGTCACTGTCTCGTGGTGCCAGGCAGAGGCAGATGGGGGCGCAGGCTGTCAGTTTCCAGCCCCAGCTCTATCAGCTCCATGGCTCACCAGCCAGGCACCTGGGGGGGAGGTTCTCTCTGTGACTTCAGAAATGGGGGGGGGACAATGGTAACAGACTTCCCAGGGTTGTTGAGAAGATTAAGTGAATTACTGCACATAAAGCCCCAGGGAGCTGTTTCTGTGCTTGGTATTATTTCTGTTTTGAGTATTGGGGTTGTATGAATTCAGATTATTTAATTTTATTAAATAGTCCTCTAATTTGGATTATTCGACATGAGTTACAACCCACTCCAGTGTTCTTGCCTGGAGAATCCCATGGACAGAAAGGAGCCTGACAGGCTACAGTTGTCACAGGAGTCACAGGGGTCACAAAAGTGTCAGGTGTGACTTAATGACTAAACAACGACAGTTGGTCACTAGCACGGGCCTCTGGTCATCCCGCTGCTGTCCCCTTGACCTTCCCGCTCCTGACCTCTCCCTGAGGCTCCCAAAACACCAGCTCTCTCTTCTGTGTCTCCAGCTCTGGCCCCTCGTGAGTCTATCCCTTGACTCTGGCTCCCTCCTAAGTGAAGCTTTGCACTTGGTTGTCCAGCTGTCTTATCTGATTCACACCCAAACCTCCAAGATGCGGCCCTTTCTGACCTCCCAGCCTGCCTTCTGTGACCCTGCAGCCCCTCCCCGCCATCTGCTCAAAGAACTGCTTACCTGGTCCCTCACAGCCTCTGCTGGGGCTGTCTGTCTACCTGGAGCCCACCAAGCCCACTTCCGTCTGGGCTCCTCCACACGTTCTCTTCCCAGAGATGTTACTCTTTCCAACAGCCAAAGAGCGCTTCCCCAGAGGAACTCTTCCTTTTCCGTGTCCTCTCTCAGTCTGGGATGCTTGGCCTTACTTACATATCTAGAATTGAGTTATGGTCAGAGGACCATGTGAGGATTAGCTCAGGCCATGCATATGTCTGACTGCTACTCTTTACAGTAGTAAAGAGATTCAGCAGACACAGTTTTGGTCCCTGGGTCAGGAAGATTCCCTGGAGGAGAAAATGGCAACCCACTCCAATATTCTTGCCTGGAAAATTCCATGCACAGAGGAACTTAACAGGCTACAGCCCATGGAGTCGTAGAGTCAGACACGACTGAAGGACTGAGCGTGCATGCATGTAAAGCAGCTGGCACAGTGCCAGCCTCGTCATGGGTCACAGTCCTCTGTGAACAAGAGGTCATTGACTCTGCATTGCCCCTCACATGCCTGTCATTTCTTACAGAGGAGCCAGCAGGAATCATCCATCTCCGCATACCTCACAGCACTTGCTGCCATGTTTTGTGCACAGAAGCTGTTCAGTAAATGTTTGCATAAGTGTCATGGGGGAATACTTGCCCTCTGCTCCAGCTCAAGTTTTCTTATCACCCCTGGTGCTTCATGTCATTCCAACTCTTCCTTTGAGCAGCTGAACAGTTTTATGTCTTTGCCTTCCCTTGGCCACCCAGTCTCTTCATCACACAATCAGATCCTTCCTGTCCCACTTTGCCCACTTTCCCAAGCACCTCCCTTCCACCCACCCTTCCTGTCCCCCTTTCACACTATCATCACACGGTCACTCCAGTCCAGCTGGGACCAGCCCGCCTCCCTGGAACCACCAACTTACTGTATACCTGTCATTCATGCTACATGACTAAAGCATTATCTTCCCATAGCCCCCGATTTCTAAATTCTGGTCATTCATGTTCAAAGACCCAATGCAGGGGAAACCCAACTCCTCCACAGAGGAATCCATCAGCTCACTTTCCACTGCCCCACTGTAGTTCCAGGGAGTCTCATTTGCATGCTGCCATCTCTTAACAGAAGGCAAAATGTGAAAAAGCATAAGCATACTTCACAGGAGTTTAGAAGAGATGGCAAGTGTGCTCATGGGGGTTCCCTTCTCATGCAGAAATTCTGCAAGGTGCCGTGCGGTTCAGCAACAACCCTGTGCTCTGCAACATGGAGACCATCCAGTGGCGGGACATCATCAACACTGACTTTCTAAGCAACGTGACAGGAGACTTTCAGAACCAGCAGGGCAACTGTAAGTGCTCCACAGTGCTCCTCCTCTCCCCCTGGATTGCAGCTCATAAGGCACAGGAGTTGGGGTGGGAGCCAGAGAAGGCACAACTCATGTTAAGTTACATGAATCTACGGCAAAAATAAGTGGCAAACAGGTGATATGCTCATAGAAGAGCACCTGTTCAAGACAGGAATAGGTCTGTTTTTCATGGTGACATCTCACTTGCTTACAAGTCACACACACTGTCACACACAAACACACCCCGCCAGGGCAGCTGAGCTCTCGTGTGGCATTGAGAAAAGCCCATCGTGCCAACTCTGGCAAGGGGCTTCTCTCATCCTGTTTGAGAAGACTAACCAGGCTTTCGTAGTTTCTGATTTTCTGCCGAGGCTCAAAGTGGTGCCCGGCTCTGTGGAAGCTTTGGGGCTCAACTCTGCCCTCCTGCTCATCCTGGCAGGTCCCAGGCACTCCCACATGGATGGAGTGCCTGGCAGAACTCAGGAGCTCATGGGGATAAGCTTGTCCATATTTAACTAGTGCCCATGACCTAGTCCCCACTATTCATCAATAACACAGCCCATGCAAGGGAGCAGCTGGCCAGGACCACGTGCAGGTCAAGGCTCCCTGTTAGCACCCTTGACATACCTTGTGGGAAACTTTGAGGACCCCACTTTCCAAGTAGCCTGCTCCCTTCCTGATCTCCCTCACCTTGCAGGCCGTCACCATTTCCTGCTTCTCTGTTTTCCTACAGCTGTGCAGTGGATACATGGGTGCTTTTTTTTTCTTTTTTCTTTTTTTGGTGTTTTTGGTCTTAGAATTCGAAGCTGATATGCATCTTAAAAATCAACTAAAGCTGCTTTGTTTTTTGCCTTTTATCCTTTGATTTGATTGATTAATTATGATGAGATACCTTTAAGATAAAATTTACCGTCTTAACCGTCTTTAAGTGTACAGCTCAGGAGCATTAAGTACATTCACACCGTTGTGTAGCCATCACTACCAATCATGTATTTTCCTCTTGACAAACTGAAACTGCCCCCACTGACCACTAACTCTCCCCCTCCAGGCCTTGCATCCGTCATCTTACTTTCAGCCTATGAATTAGACAACTTTAGGTGCCCTATATGAGTGAAATCACACAGTATTTGTCCTTTTGTGACAAATTTGACAAATTTGTCCTTGTGTGACTGACTTCTTTCACTGCACACAGTGTCTTCAAGAGCCATCCAAGTTAGAGCATGTGTCAGAATTTCCTTGCTTAATAGGACTGAATAATATTTCATCTGTTTATACATTCATCTGTCAATGAGCACTTGAATCATTTGAGTTGCTTCCACCTTTTGACAATTGTGGACAAAATGCTGCTGTGAACATGGGCATTGAGCCCTTTGACTTTGTAAATGCATTATTCCAACAGATACCCAACTGACCTACTTTGCTTGCAAGAAAGCAAAAGCTTTCTTTTCCAATGTAAAATTCTACATTTTCCAGAGATGGAGGTTAGCCTTTGCTCAGCAATCTGATGAACACTGGGGAGGTTAAATTGTGTAAATTTGTAACAACATCAAGAACAACAACAAAAACTGACATGAAAAGAAAGGCTGTGGGCCTAATATGGGTTTGCTATAGATCAAATCAGGTGCCCAAAGTAGCTCACCTGCCCTCCTCACACCATAGATGCAGAAATGAACTGGCAAGACAGTGTTCGGAAAGACAAATGGTGAACAGGTTTATGCAATAATAAGATTCAAATATTACAAAGCTACGAGCAATAAACAAAAATGGTATTGGTTGAAGAGTAGATATATAAAAATAAGCCATAGACAAATAAGACAGTTGCTTTCATTTTTCACTTCCATGCATTGGAGAAGGAAATGGCAGCCCACTCCAGTGTTCTTGCCTGGAGAATCCCAGGGACAGGAACCTGGTGGGCTGCAGTCTGTGGGGTCACATAGAGTCAGACACGACTGATGGGACTTAGCAGCAGCAGCAGCTGAATCAAATGTCCATAAAGAAATGACATTGTAAGCAAATAAGAAAAGAATTAATTCTTTAATATATTATTCTGGAATGTAACTACTAAAGGAAAAATATCTAAGTGACAAACTATTAACAGGCTTTTTTTTAAGGAACTCGGGATATTAGGTTAGTCACATTGGAAATTACAGAACTACCATCACCCGTTACCTGTTTCCCTCGTTAGTCGCCTCACCAGGGACAAACTCACAGGCTTGCTCCTCTCAACTGGTGCTCTCAGGTCACAGATGACTTCTGAGAGCTTGTTTTATTTTATCTTTACCCAAAAAATCTCATAAGGTGATTTAAGTGTTTTATGGACAGAAAAGTTACTTAATATTATGTTATTATTGATAGTTTAGAATTTGAAGTTAGAATGGGTAGGTTTACTAAAGAGGAAATTGAAATAAGTCTATAATCCACTTCATATACCACTGTAAATTCCAAATGCATGTTAAACATAAAAAATGTTGCGTGTATATGTAAGTGCTAGAAAGAAACATAAAAATAAATATTTGTAATATCAAGTTGAATAAAAGCCAAAGTTAGATACTATAAAGAAAACTTCCATATTAAAAAATATTAATAACAGATAGGAAAATAATGTGCAGCATCTGATTGCCTTGAAAAGGTTAATATTCTTGCTATGTGACTATGTAGTGTAGTCTTCTAAATCCTAAGAGAAAGGTGACTACCTCTCCAAAAATGGGTCAAGGACATGAGCAGCTCCCCTCTCCCCATCACACACACACACACACACACACACACACACACACACACACACAGCCAAAAATAAAGTAAAATATTATTGTCATTGTATTACAAATGGTTAAAATAAAATAAAGAAGCATCATTTTTGCCTTTGCTAAAGACATATGTTCCTTTGGATTTTTCAGTGCCTATATTGGTAAAGAAACAGAAATTTACATAGTCTACTTGTGGGCATATAAATTAATTTTGGCGATATGTATTGAAGTTTTAAAGTATGCATGCCTCTGGCCTATGAACATCATCATGTCTAGGAATATTAAGAAAAAAATGAGAGGAATGAAAATTGTAAAGAATGCAGAAACATATTTTTGCTCAAGCATATTCCTTATATCCTTGTGTTTGATAAATTTCAAAAGCAGCTTATGTCTAAAGCAGCTTATGTCTAAAAATAAGAGATTGGTTAAATAAATTGTGGTATATCCATGCCATTAAAAGTTCATGTTAGGGAGAATGATTTAAAGGCATGGAAAACTGTCATAATTATCATTAATTATTAAGTTAAAATACAATATGTAATGTGATATTAATTCTTACATATAGATATACTTATGCCTATATTGATTACCTCTGGATGATCCTCAATTCTTTTTGCTTTTCTCTGTTATTCATATTTTAAATAATCTCTGTGATTCTTTTTGTCATCAAAGTTTAAGAATATAATCATAAACAGACTTTGAATTCCTTAATTGGCAAATATTTCATGTGTTATGGAAAGATGTCATTAAACATTTTTATTTTAAATATTTTCTTTTATAAACATATACTTATAATAGAAATTTGAAAATATGATGACATGTAGGGTAAAAAGGAAAAGTAACATGGCATCAGTGTACAGACATAACCACACTGAACATGCCTACCTGTTACTTTTGCTCTTTCCTCTTAGGCCTCTCTCTGTCTGTCTGTCTCGTCTCCATCTCTCTCTCTTCTCCTGGTATCCGACTGACACCATCCGTTTGGGGCTCAGCTGCCCATCTTTCAGGACTGTGAGGGGCACCAGCATTGCACCAGTGCCTTTCACCCCTGGGATCAACTGTGAACCTTGCTGCTCATTCTGAAGGGATGCCCTCATCCTACAATCACTTGGCAAATCATCTCTTCCGTTTAAAACTGAAATTCTCCCAGAGACTGAATTCTCCTGACTGTAGGAGACTTTGGGAGATATATTAAGTCCCTTGGTTTTTTGTTTCCTCATGAGGGTCTTCTTAAATCATCGTACAAACCAACCAGCTGAACAAGTAGAGAATAAGAAATTTGAAAGCTCTCGTTTCTAGGCTGCAGCTCTGCTCAGAGGCTGGGGCAAGTGCTGTCCATTTCTTGTTCCCTTTCCCTGTGATATGAATTTAACAATTACTTTTATATTTTAGGTCCAAAGTGTGATCCAAGCTGTCTCAACAGAAGCTGCTGGGGTGCCGGGGAGGAGAACTGCCAGAAATGTGAGTCAGGAACAGAATTTCACTGGCCACCTTCTCCCCTTACACTTGGCTCATGGTACTGATATTCGTTTTCCCTTTGAAGACTCCAGGCATTGTTGATTTTAAGGCCAGATGTTAGCAGTTACTTGAATGACAGTCCTGCACATCTCCCCGCGTGCAGTTAGTCCAGCATGGCCTCCTGCCGGCACTCCAGCCTGGCATGAATCTGCAGGCCCGCCACCCAGGCAGCAGTCATTCTCTCTGAACAGTGGGTTTGGTTTTCCTAGAAATGGAGGCTTGTCTCTGTTTCTTGCATCATGACACCTCCTGTGTCCTTCCCCTTCTTGCCCCTCTTTTGGGTACCCCCCTCCAGAGAAGCAAGGGCAGCTTCTTGAAGGGGATTTTTCTCTGGGAATCCTAGCCTAAGACCAGGAAATCTAGGGACATGTCAGCTTGATCTGTGTTTAGCTCAAATCGTGATGTGATTGTTATGCCCTTTTAAACACCGCTTTCTGGCAGGCATTATGTTATTTGTACATACTTTCTGTTACCCCAAAACTCAATTCTTGTCGGTCTCTAGTTTAACAAGTTTGAAAGTCCAGAGTTAATCTGAATCAGTTCTCCTAAGTGATTAAAAACAAGTAGAAAAAAGAAAACATACAATAAGAAAGATCAAGATAGTTGAGTTTAGCAGAACATGAATGTTCGGGAACTTAAGTGTAGAATTATTAAATTCATCCTTGTTATCAGTCTTTCATCGCCGTTTGCAAGTGCTCCCAGGGTCCCTGGGAAGGATCCTTCCACCTTCCTGATCCCGCAGCTCACGGTGGCCTTTGCTTCCTTTCAGTGACCAAAATCATCTGTGCGCAGCAGTGTTCCGGGCGCTGCCGCGGCAGGTCCCCCAGTGACTGCTGCCACAACCAGTGTGCCGCCGGCTGCTCGGGGCCGCGGGAGAGCGACTGCCTGGTAAGCACACCGCAGCTTCTGCCGCCCAAAGCTCAGGGCCTCCCTTTGGCTGAAATGTGCTGACTGATGTTTGCCGCCGCCAGGTAACAAAGCATCGTTCAGTGACTAGCCTCCACCACCTGCTTGGTGACCTTGGGTAAATTATGTAACCTCGCCTACTGTTACGTGGTCTAAAGGGCGTGATGTATGTGGCATCAACGCCCAAGACCAGGGCATAGAATGAGCCAAATACTAACTGTGTGTTATTTGTCCCTCATGTCTGTTGTGGCCAGTACCAGCGTCGCCACCATTTCTTGCTCCACTCAGTTCTCATTACAACCTAGAGAGCTGAGGCTGCAGGGACCCCTGAAAGGTAGTTAGATGATTCACCCCTGAAGTGAAGTTAGGTGAGCGCACAGATCCTCAGGGGTAGGATAGCTGGACTCCATTTGCATCTTTTGCCCCTAACGCCTCTGCTCTGTCCTCTTGGTTCAGAAGCTTTCTGCTGATTCCCTGCCCCGTGAGGGTGCTGAAGGCCTCGCTGTAGTGCCTGTGACTGTGGAAAGCTTGACCAGGTTCTGGTATCACCATGGGCCATTGGTGATTATGGGTACCTGAAGTGTCCCGAAACCCCAGGACAGGCAAACAGGGTCCCACAGTCTGCACTGAGTGAGTTCCAAACTGGGAGACTCACCTTGAGTGGGACCTGGAAGAGTCTATAGTTTTTAGGAACAGGGAAACAAATGTTCCAGAGGCTGGAGGGGCCCTGGGCTCTGGACCTGCTAGTCTGAGCCAATTCTGCCAGGCTGCTGAAGGGAGGCAACACCAGGCTTTTGGTCAGGACCCCTCTGTGTGTGGTCTGATTCCCTCTGCACAACAGCCCCCAGTCAAAGTTCTCTGTGTTTGATAATAAATTCAAAAATGTATCCTCAAGTGTTGTTTAGGAGGAAAATCGGACGTAAGTTAAGTTGAATAATTTCACTCTAGAGTTCCTAGAGTGTTAACTCCTGCCTTATTTTGAAAGTTAACAGAGATGTGTTTTTCCCTTCTCATAATCTCCTCAAAACTCTAGAACAGTGTATTTAAGAAAAACCATGCTTTTAAGAAAACAGTCTTTCTGCCCCAGTTGAGAGTGCTTTTCTAGGCGTCTGCTCTGACCAAACACCTGGACGCAGAGGGCTGCGGCCCGCTCCCCGTGGAGTCTCAGAATCGCGCCACCCCTCTCGTCGCAGGTCTGCCGCAGGTTCCGTGATGAAGCCACCTGCAAGGACACGTGTCCGCCCCTCATGCTCTATGACCCTACCACCTACGAAATGAAGGTCAACCCGCTGGGCAAGTACAGCTTTGGTGCCACCTGTGTCAAGAAGTGTCCCCGTGAGTATCCCTTGTGAGCCCCTTCACTGCCAGGCACCTGTTTTCGCTCTGTCTCCTGCTGAGGTTCCCATATCCCCCACTCGGGGATCCTTGGCTCCTTGTATTCATTTCAGTATCACTCAGGTGAGGTGATGGCTGACCCCATCACCTCGGCTGACCCCGAGTTGATTCTTGTGTCCTGAGCCCAGCCATGGGTGCCCCGAACATGGTCTGATTGGCACAAACCCATAGCCGTTGGGCCATTTCCCTGTTTGGCTCTTGTACTCGGCAGGTGTTTATAAGGCCTAAGTGAGAGAGAGGTCAGAAGACTGGCCTTCTTTAGTGGTAAAAACCTGGGCGTGTCTGTGCCATTAGGAGCACAGAAGAGAGCTTTCTGCTTGTCGATTGGCTTTGTTTAATTGTTGGGGCTTGGGTTTTGCTTATTTGTGTTTTACAGGAGACTCTAGTATTTAGGGAAATGCAACATGAGTGATTTCATAAGAGAGGAAGTGATTTTCAAGAGGGAAGGTTAACTTTAAAAAAATTATTTTTAAGAACAATTATGAAGGGGAGATTTACACAACCAGACTTGTGAACATGAAATTTTAAAAATTTGGAACGACAACAACAACAAAAAACCCACACAAAAGTCATGGTAAGGTAAATGGCAAGATAAAGAAAACTTTGCCACAACTGTGACACAGATATAATCTTTGAGAGAATTTGAAAGCTACAGGAAACCACTCAGAGCCTCAGAGAACATAAGCAGACAGTTTACAGAAGGAAAGTGAAAACATCCAGTAAATGCCCAGACAGACGTCCAGTGGTTCGAGGATCCACTTGGGGAAGTCAAAGAAACAGAGGAGTTCCTGAAAAATTTATTACGAACACAAGTTACTTCTCCCTGAGTGAGGGCCAAGGCAGAGTGTGGACCCCATCACCCATGGAGACCCGAGGGGATGAGGGTGGCCCAGAGAAGGGTGGCCTTTGTTTCGAGTCCCTTTTTAAAATAAATATGAAACTTTCAGCATTGTAACCAGACAGCAGCAGCCTGATGGGGAAGCCATGCGTACCTTGAACCCCATTCCTCTCTGTCTGCAGCCTTTCCTTCTTGTCCTTAAAGTAAACAGAACCAGAGAATCAGCCGCCATCCAGGGTCATTGTGCCTGGAACACCCAGTGCCACCCTCACCGCCTTCCTCTCGTTGTCCCCCAGGTAACTATGTGGTGACAGACCACGGCTCGTGCGTCCGCGCCTGCAGCCCCGACAGCCAGGAGGTAGAGGAAGATGGTGTCCGCAAGTGCAAAAAGTGTGACGGGCCTTGTGCCAAAGGTGGGAAGCTGCCCGGCGCGGGCACGGGGCCCTCTCTGCTTCCGGTCATGGCTAGGCTCCCTGCCCCCAGACCCTCAGCATCATCCTCAGACTAGACTTGAGGGAGTCTCCAAGCGCAGAAACATGTTCCTTCCTTTCTGCTGTGCTCTGTCCCTGAGGTGTCTTCAATGCAACTTATTCCTTCTTATCCTGCACTTTATCTTTTATCTTGACATTTTTCAAACACCCAGCAACATTGCAACATAGTGTAATGAACACCCATATGCCCTGAACTTGAATATATCAATTTTCAGTGATCACTACGTTGTCCTCACTCCGTGTTTGTGTCTCTGTGTGTATTTTCTGAGTCCTCTGATGACTACAGGTAGTATAACACTTCACCCTGCATTGGCTAACACACTTTTGTACAAACAGGACATTCTCCCAAGTAAAAAAAGACAATTTCACTCTTATCCCATGTTTAACATTGATTCTAGTTTTCAGTTTAATTTCAACTCCCCTGTTATCCCAATATACCCTTTTTAGCTTCTTTTCAATCAGGAGTCCAGGCTCTTCATTAATTCCAGATCGTTTCTCAGCCCTGTTTTCTCTGATGCTGTGAAGAGTCAAGGCCAGCTGCTCTGACCGCCCCCGTCTGGCCGGGTCCTAGTTTCTGCGGGGCGGGACACAGATGGCGCAGTGCAGGTAGACAGAGTCCCACCAGGGGTGCACAGCTCTCACCTCGTTACCTCCGTGGCTTCTCTGGCTCAGTGGTAAAGACTCTGCCTGCAATGCCTGAGACCTGGACTCAATCCCTGGGTCAGGAAGATTCCTTGGAGAAGAAAGTGGTAACCCCCTCCAGGATTCTTGCCTGGAGAATTCCATGGACAGGGGAGCCTGGGTTACAGTCCATGGGGTTGCAAAGAGTTGGACATGACTGAGCGACTAAACCACCTCAATGGCAGAACCGATGATTTGCCCGAAGTTGCATTTCTTGGCGGTTGTAAGAATGACTGCCTATTTCTGACATTTTTCTATATTTACTAGTGGACATTCTGTTTCTAAAATAGCTTTCTTAGTACCCATGTGAGCTCACTGAACCCTTTTTTATTCAGTTTATGATAATCCCTCCTCACATTATTCACTCTGATGTCCAGGCTATCTCCTCTGTGGCCCATGGAGCCTCCCCAGCTGGTGCCCAGGCCCTTTGGGCCAGAAGACACATCTACACTCTAAGCATCCCCTGGAGATCACTCCAGATAGCATCATGTGAATCTTTCTTATTCTGCCTAATCCTGTCCACAATCCCTCTACCATGATTTATATGGTCATTTAGATTGTTTCCACTATTTTACTGCTGTGAAAAAATGCCTCAATGAACAGCTGCTTACTTGAATGTCTGCTTCAGATGCCACCGTCTCTAAGAAGTTTCTGTGGTTTCAGCTGCCACTGACCACTGCCCCATGTATTCTTTCAGGGGCGGACTGAGCCTCCACGCTCCATGTCATCCAGTCCCTCAGCCTCTTTAGGAGGTCTGTGCTATTACAATCCCCCTTACGGATGAGGCATTACATCACAGAGGATCTAAATGACTTGCCTCAGGACCACTGGCCAGGATTGGCAGAGACAAGCTGGGACAGCTTGCAGGGCTTCAACCTGAGGTCAGACCTCTGAGCTCCCAGTGTGGCAGGCGTGTCAGGGCCCTGGGGAATGAATATCCTTTGGCTCCAGGAAATCTTCAGGCAAAGGAAACATGCAAGGAAGAAAATGAGACATAGGGTGGTACCTGGAGGTAGTAAGTAAGTTCAGCCACTGAAGACAGAGGGTTACTATCAGCATCCTCAAATGGATCAATAAAAGCAGATTATTTCTGATTTTGGTCTGTTAATTTCGTGCTCAACAAACATTTTGACTCGCCTATAATCATTATGCTATATTTTCTACCCACCCGCGCAGTTCAAATCCTGGACTAGTGCCCGACTGAGATCCCTTTGTGTAGGGAGATGCTGGGAAACAAAGGTGGGAGCATGTGTGTTGATGGTCCACAACTCCAGATCTGATAGATCTAGAGGTGAATTACAGTTTGTCTCCATATTTAGGAATTAAGGTAACCCCACCATCACCATCACACCTAAGCAGAGAGAGACTGAATATTCTCTCAAACATGTAGAATTCTCTTCCAAACCTGTAATTAAAAGGCAAGTTCCCATCAGCAGGCATCTGCCTCGGGGCTTGTTTGCTGAGGTTGCCTCACTCTGTTGTCAGCCAGAGCCTTGGAATCCTAAGCAAGCCTCGCCACCCCATTCCCAGACCCACAGCAAGGTATATGCATTCCAGAGCAAGCCTGGAGTTCCATGGGGCTGATGGGACAGGCCTCGTGGCCAGGTGGCAGCCCAAGCAGTGGGAACTCCAGAGAGAATGGAGAAAAAGGAGATGGGGTCACAGGGCTACCATGTCCCTGGTGAGGCCTGGGGAAGGGAGGGGAGGACCTCCCCCTGAACAAAAAGATCTTCCATGATTATTTTCAAAGTAAGATAAAGTCTGAAAGAGAGATACCAACAACTGCACTGTGAATTCTAGAAGCAGAGCCACAACAGATAAACGGGCTTCGGAGGGAGGTGACATTTAAGATGGAAATTAGGGAGTGAATGTAAATTAATAAATGAGCTCAGAGGGCAGAAAAAGGCATCTGAGATTTATTTCACAGTAGGACAGAGATAAAGCAAGTGGCTTAAGTAGGCCTTGTAGAAGAAAAGCAGTTTATCTGATAAGACTTATTACAGTATTCTTTATGATGCAATATCAGTTCAGTTCAATTCAGTTCAGTCGCTCAGTCTTGTCCAACTCTCTGGGACTCCATAGACTACAGCTCACCAGGCCTCCCCTTGCATCACCAACTCCTGGAGCCTCCTCAAACTCATGTCCATCGCATCAGTGATGCCATGCTTGTGAATGGTTTTACTGATAGGACAATATTTTACTGATATGACAATGTGCGCAGCATGATAAGTAAAAAAAAAAAACAAAAAACAAAACAACAAAACAACTACATCTGTGGTGTGACATAACCATGGAGGATAACTGGAAGGAGATTTTCTAAAATATCAAAGTTACACAATACAATTTCTAGTCATTTTGTTCCTCTTTGTTCCGTGTTTTCAAGGTTTTCTTCCATGGATGCATCTTGCTCTTTTAGTTAAAAAATGTATGCATACTGTTTCTTTCCATTAGAAATCTAAGCTGCAGCCCAGATGAGGCAAGGGAAGGCACTGAGGGTTTAGTAGGGGCACACGCGTGATCCCCATGCAGTACCAGCCGCCCAGGGGAGCTGTAGCATAGAAGGAGCTGGAGTCCTCTGGGGCAACTGGACTCTGGCCCAGGTGGGGAAACTTGAGGAGGAGAAGGCAAGTTCCGTGAGGACAGGCAGCGTCTCCTGTACTGCAGCCTCACGCTCTGCTATGGCCCCTGGTCCCCGGCGAGCCTGGCAGTGTTTGCTGCGTGGATGAACGATAGCACGGCAGCAACGCTTCCCGCGGCTGCACTTCTCTTCCTGCTCCCGTCTGCCTGAGGGGCCACAGCTATTACTAATTCAATACATGTGAGTGGAATAAACACCTCTCTTTACAGTTTGTAACGGAATAGGAATCGGTGAGTTTAAAGACACACTTTCCATAAATGCTACAAACATTAAACACTTCAGAAACTGCACATCCATCAGTGGAGATCTTCATATCCTGCCAGTAGCATTTAGGGGGTAAGTAAAGATCAAGTTACTGGTATACCAGAGAAAAATAGACTCTGCTCTTTTCACGGCAGGTTGTTACTGACGGCTCTGTTACTTGTTTCAGTGACTCCTTCACACGTACTGCACCTCTGGACCCAAAAGAACTGGACATTCTAAAAACTGTAAAAGAAATAACAGGTACGTACCATTAAGTGTGTTATCTGCTCAGTCCTGTCTGACTCTTTGTGACCCCGTGGACTGCAGCCTCCAGGGTCCTCCGTCCATGGGATTTTCCAGGCAAGAATACTGGAGTGGGTTGCCATTTCCTTCTCCAAATAATGTCTCATACAAAATAGAAATTTCTAAGTGGTATGTCTCTGAACTTCCCTTCTGCTTTGTAGGGTTTTTGCTGATTCAGGCCTGGCCCGAAAACAGGACTGACTCCATGCTTTTGAGAACCTGGAAATCATACGTGGCAGAACGAAGCAGCAGTAAGTGGACCCCAGCCAAAGACTTGCGGTCTTTTCTTTTGAAGTAAAAGCTACTGAAGTGTTGCAGAGACACTACAGAGAGCCCCACACCCTCACCTGCTCCCCCAGTGTCGAAACCCTGCACCGTCAGCATGGCTGTGGCTGAACGGCAGGCTTTCTCGGATCTCGCCAGTGTTCCACGAACACTTTTTGTGTTCTGATCAGCCCACACTGCAAGGGACAGTCATGTCTCCTTGGTCCTCTGCTGTTCATGGTAGCTCCTCTGTCTTCCTTGTCTTTCATGGCTTTTGAAAAGTGCTGGTCAGGCCTTTGTAGGATGGCCAGGTTTTCTCCTGATTTGGTTGAGGTTTTGTACTTTTGCAAGAATAGCACTAAGACCACCAGTCCTCACCAGCACCTCATTTTCAGGGGACCTGAGAGGCACTGAGCATGTCTTTCAGGATTTCCACTTTTCCAGCTCCAGCACACATACACACATGCACACACACACACATGCGTGCACACAAACACACACACATGCGTGCGTGCACACACGTGTGCGTGCACACACATGCACACACACACACAAGCATCTTTAACTTAATAAGGGGTAATAATGAATTTTGTGGTGAGGCAATGTTTGGGACTCTCTCGTTCAAACCTGCCTTGGAAAACATCTGGTTTTGAGAACTGTTTCCCATAATTGACACCTGAGAGGGCTACATAATACTGTGCAATATTAAAGAAAATCAGAGTACAGTGCATGTAAAATAAGCATCCCTTTCCAAAAATCATTCCAGCTTTGCATCTCTGATGCTAAACATGCAGCTCATATCACTTCCCAGAAAGGCCCCTGTGCCCTGCATTCTCAGGAATACTTCTCTTGACCAGAGTTCATATAGAGATGAGAGACTCAGGTCAGTTTTCTTAGGTGACTAGCACGTACCTCTCAGCTTAGTTTTAGGGTTTTACACATAAAGCTGATTTTTTTTTAATTTATAACATTTGCTGAGAAGCCCAATGATACACAGTTCCTCCTGGGAAAGTGTGACCCCTGCCAGACCTCCCTGCAGGAAGACCTCAGCTTTGTCCCCACTGGTGTGGCTCCCCTGAGCATGGCTAAGGGAAGGGATAACTGAGAGCAGGAGTGCAGTTGAATACACAGGAGTCAGACTGTGGGGGGACACAGAGAGGGCAGAGAGAGAGAAGCAGGAGAAAGAGGAGTTTCCGGTTGCACTTCACATTTTGTCATCTCGTGCCTGCATCATCAGCCTCTCTATTCAGTGCTGTCTCAGCTGGTCTGTTTCCCACCTTGGTGTTTAGTGAGCTTCCTAACAACGCACATCTCCTTCCTGTGGTTTCCCATCATTGCAAATAAGAGCCTCCTCCATGTGGCGTCCTCAGTGGTCCAGGCTCTGGCCTCTTCCTCCCTTCCCAGACCCCATCCCACCTTTCTGCTCCGGCAGCAGCATGTGATTCTCAGGGCGCGTCTCGTGCTCCTCTGTATGGAAGACTTCCTTCCCTTTAGTCGGAATAACTTCCATCTGGTCATGTGACGAACACGTCCTGGTCCCCTTGTAGGAAGCTAGCACAGGGTTGGGTAGTGAAGAAAATATCAAAGTTCCTGCACTGGAGGTCCTGAAGATCAGGCATCACCTCTTGCAGAGACCCTTCCTCAGACTTGTTTAGGTGCCCCTGCTCTTTGCCTCTGTGGTCCCCTCATCTCCACTCCCATGGTACTGGGTTAAAAATGATTATATAAATCAGTAGACTAAGGGCTTTTTGAGAGCAAGAAGCACATACTTAACCTAAAATGAGAATAAACCTAGTCACATATTACCTCAAATATTAGTTCAATAATTGGATGAATAGATGGATGAGTGAGTAGGTGGATGGGTGGAAAGCTGAATCTATGATTTTTGAAGTATATTTGGATATTTGAAAAGTTAACATATTCTCAATTGCCAAGCAAAGTTAAAATGCAGTAAATAAAATAATAACATTAATAAATTATTCAACTGAGCACCGAAGAATTGATGCTTTTGAACTGTGGTGTTGGAGGAGATCTTGAGAGTCCCTTGGACTGCAAGGAGATCCGACCAGTCCATTCTGAAGGAGATCAACCCTGGGATTTCTTTGGAAGGAATGATGCTAAAGCTGAAACTCCAATACTTTGGCCACCTCCTGCGAAGAGTTGACTCATTGGAAAAGACTCTGATGCTGGGAAGGATTGGGGGCAGGAGGAGAAGGGGATGACAGAGGATGAGATGGCTGGACGGCATCATGGTCTCAATGGACATGAGTCTGAGTGAACTCTGGGAGATGGTGATGAACAGGGAGGCCTGGTGTGCTGTGATTCATGGGGTCTCAAAGAGTCGGACACAACTGAGCGATGAACTGAACTGAACTCAGTCTGCCACTAGAGTTAGAGATATTAAATGAACAAGGAACTAACTTTTCCCTGGAGGAACTTTAAAAACACTTGGAATTTTCCAAAGTTGCAGTACAGACCTTCCATAACATGACTTACATGACTACAAACTGGAAGGCAGTGGTAAATCTAAAGTGGGACAGAAAAATGTTTTTGTTGATAGTATGCTGTCATAATTTTTCACGATATTATTTTTTTCTCTTTAACTTAGTGGCCAGTTTTCTCTTGCGGTTGTCGGCCTGGATATAACATCCTTGGGATTACGCTCCCTCAAGGAGATAAGTGATGGCGATGTGATAATTTCAGGAAATCGAAACTTGTGCTATGCAAATACGATACACTGGAAAAAACTTTTTGGGACCTCAACTCAGAAAACCAAAATTTTGAACAACAGGAGTGACAAAGAGTGCAGTGAGTAATCACTTTGGTTGATTGTGGAGATGGTTCTAACAGGTCATTTATTTTGATTTAGAATATTGTAAGGCTACTCCCAAACATTTAAATTACTTTCTACATTCCTAAGAAGTAAATGAAGGGAAATGTGTATATTCTTTTGTGACATTCATCAGATTTTTTTCTAGATAATTCTCATCTCATAGGATAAATCTGCCTTGAAGTCTAGGCCATCAGTTATTGGTAATTTACGGAACAAAATTTAGTATTGATTATGGCATTTTAGCTGTGTGTTCCTCCCTACTCATTCCATCCCCAATGACTAAACATATTCACACACACACACACACACACACACACACACACACACAGAGGAATGGGTGAACATTTCACACTGGCATTTCCAGATCCGAGTTCACAGCCACAGTCAGCTGTTGGAGTGGTGCCTGCACCTGTGCTGAGATCCTGGCCACTGGCAGAAGCAGAGCCAAATTCATATCCCAGCTTGAGCCCTTTCTAGCTTTGAGACATTCATCAGTTTACTTAAATCTTTTGGCTTTATCTTCCTCATCGATGAAATGGAGGCAATAATGATTCGCACACCATAGTGCAATTAAGAGAAGTGGTGAAGCTCTGGGTGTCTTCCGGGTTCTGTGCCCGGTACACGCATGACAGGGACCCTCACGCTTTCTGCTCCTGCAGCTCTGACCAGCTCCATCTAGATCTGCTTGGCACCCAGCTGGGCAAAGGGGACTTGTGGCAGGCCTCTGGAAGCCCTCGTGTCACTGCCTCTCACGGGGGGACTGGCGTACGTTTGTGCTCACTGCTCCTTGTCTGACCATGGGACTCACCCTGTATTCTCAGAGGCCACGGGCCACATCTGTCACCCGCTGTGCTCATCAAACGGCTGCTGGGGACCTGGACCCAAAAACTGCATGTCCTGCCAGAACTTCAGTCGTGGCAAGGAGTGTGTGGGAAAGTGCAACATTCTAGAGGGGTAAGAGGGTTTTTGTTTTTTTTTTTTTAATTTTTTTAAATTGCTTTGTTTTGATTTAAAAATAAGACTTAGGATTGTATTATAGGTGTATAGTTAATCAGTCTGATTATTTTCCTTTATTTTCTTTCCCTTTTTGTTTGTTGACAGTTGTTTTGTGTGTGTGTGTGTGTGTAGTTTTATTTAGTTAGTTGTTTGGGGTTGTGCTGGGTCTCTGTTGCCGCTCGCAGGCTTTCTCGAGTTGCAAGAAGCAGGGGCTACTGTTCGCGGTGGCATCTGTTGTTGCAGAGCACAGGCCCCAGAGCTCCAGCTCAGTCATTGTGGCATACAGGCTGAGCTGCTTGACAACCTGTGGGATCTTTCCAGAGTAGGAATCGAACTGGTGTCCCCTGTGTTGCAGGGCAGACTCTCAACCACTCAGCTACCAGGGAAGCCCTGTTGACAATTGTTAATCACAAAAGGAAATGAAAAAATTTTTTCATTACTTAATCCAACCCAATTTATAGAGTCTCTTTATCTGGAAATTTATTTTTCTAAGCTGCACAAAGTTCCCAAGACAAACAGAACAGTCTTCCATGGTTCAGATGACCAAGACGGTATCCTTGAAGCACAGCATTCCTGCTGTGTCAAAACACAGCTCCAGGTTAATTTTTGTTTATGTTCAAGACACACTGAACAGTGCAAATAACTTTAAATAGAACCAAGGACAAAGAAATAAACAGTTTGTATAACATTTGTTGAATTTATTACCATCAATAAAAAGTACAGTCTGTTGATTCTATGGGAATTTTGATATTGAGTAAGGATTTGAATGATCTCAAATAGTGACTAAAACAAATTAACAGGAAAACAAAACGTAAGGATAGCAACTGGAAGAGGCAATTTTTAAAAAATAAAGAAAAAGAGAAATTTTGTGGTAAAGAAGAAGATAGGAGTTACAGATAGCTCTAGGAAATTTTCCTTTCTGTTCAGCTATTAGGGCCTGGACTACAGCTCAGCTCAGAAATACTCAGAAGCAGGATGAATTCAATTCCACAGGACTCCTTTAGCTGATAGGCTCATTAAGCTAACAGAGTAACTCACATAATCAATAGTATTGTTTCAATAAGTAAGAAATGCTGGTGCAATCCTTACAGCTGCAAACAGATGCTGAGCTCAGGTTTTCAGTGTTCAGTTCTCTTTGAAGGGGCTTCCCCAGGGCTCAGATGGTAAAGAATTTGCCCGCAGTGTGGTAGACCCAGGTTCGATCCCTGGGTCAGGAAGATCCCCTGGAGAAGGGAATGGCTACCCATTCCAGTAGTCTTTCTTGGAGAATCCCATGAACAGAGAAGCCTGGTAGGCTACAGTCCATGGGGCTGCAAAGAGTCGGACAAAACTGACTAACACTTTCAACACTTTTCTCTTGGAAGAACAAGGTAATTAAAATAGCCCTGGAAGTGGTGTCTGGGTCTTCCTATTAGAGAATCCTGGCGTGCAGCAGCAGCTTCTCTGTTTGCAAAATTGGCCCCGATAGCAGGTATGGTGACCCGAGAAGCAGCACAGGGAAAAACCGTGTGGCTCGTCTGGTTTCATTGATGCTGACTGCCTGAGAGGAGTCGGGGAACATATCTTTGGGTGTGAACACTTCTTGTTCACTGCCTAGTTAACCACCAGAAGTCTAGAGCTGCCCGCATCTACCACGTCTTTTCAATCAAACATCAGCTTCTCCCGTAATTATTTATTTTCTCATTTATTTTTGATTGCACTGGGTCTTCACTGTTGTGCACAGGTTGCTCTAGCTGCAGGGTGGGGACTGCTTTCTAGTCGTGGTGCTCAGCTTTTGTTGCGGTGGCTTTTCTTGTCGCAGAGCAGAGGCTCCAGGTGCACCGACACCAGCAGTTGCAGCACGCAGGCTCAGTAGTTGTGGCTCATGGGCTTAGCTGCTCTGTGGCATGTGGAATCTTCCCAGATCAGGGATTGCACCCATGTCCCTTTCATTGGCAGGCAGCTTTCTCCACCAGGGAAGTCCCAATGTATCCATTTTTGAGGAACGGTTAAAATAGTCGAAGCGAAATATTTCATACCTGTGTTCCATTCTTACTGTTTTTAGTAATAACCATTAAGGAAACTTTAATAGCTCTCTTTCCCTTTCCCAGGTATTGGTCTAGTTACCATTTCTTTGCAGCTTAACTTAAATATCCATGAATCTGACATAGGAGGTGGTGCCTTTTAAGGACTATTTCTTCTTTTCTCCCATGTGTTGGCTTATCTAATATTCAGGACTGTGCCTATAGAAAAAGTGTAGAGAAGCCGTTTTGATTATAAATGAAGCTGATGCTTTGTTCTAGGAGAAGATGGCTAAAGATTCAGCTGACAGAATCACTTTAGTATATTACAGTATAGACCTAGTTTCCCAGACGTTTGACTTTTACATAAGATTGTTTTGTCTAAGAGAGGTGATGAGTGTCACCTGAATCTTCAGACAGGTGAGCCCAGACAGCATTTGGAAGCAGGGTCTGGAGGGATGGTGCTGACCAGTTTCCTGTCTTCCTCCTGTCAGAGAGCCCAGGGAGTTCGTGGAGAACTCCGAGTGTGTGCAGTGCCATCCAGAATGCCTGCCCCAGGCCATGAACGTGACCTGCACTGGACGCGTAAGGAGCATGTTTGACGTTACCCCCACGCATCAGCTGCAGACCCACAGGATGACCCGCCACCATCACCCTGTGGCTGCCGCACCGCCATCAGCCCACTCCCCACACTCGAGCCCATTCCGCCCCGTCTCACAGCCATCAGGGGCTGTGACTGAGGGGAGGTCGCCATGTGGCCTGCCTGGCTCGAGCATTCATCTTCTCGGTCCAACCCTCAGATGCACACGGTGATGCCTGGTCTCAGACCACAGATCAGGGCACTGTGGACAGGGTACACTGACAACCAGCCTTCACTGTTCCTGGCATCTGCCACTGTTGCTTTATCATCTTAATCAGACGTCACCACATCTTATTTCACAGTAGTTTATACTTATTTGAAGGAGGTTTTTTAAATCACATAGAAAAAATGTCAAAATTCAGCTTCATATCTACATGTTCAGTAATATTTTAGAGAGTTTAAGTGAGAATGAAGATCCCTCTCACACCAATGTGTTCATGTTGTTAATTCTCAGTGTTACTTATATGAAGAGCTCTATTTGGATTTGAGCTTCAACAGTCACGTCTAAATCTACTGACATTTTTCAGAAGTTCTCTGAATCCGACAGATGATGATAAGGTTTTGAGATACAAGCTGCCAAAATAGCTGGTTACAAAGTAAACCACTGGTTTTTAGGTTAGTGTTGGGTTTTCATCCGTGAAATACAATAATTGGGGATATTGATCGACTTAGTCATCTGATTGTTCTCACTCTGGGAGCACTCAGTCTTTGAGACAGAAGGGTGCTTAGCCCACAGGCAGACCCTCCCTAGCCACCTCACTTAGCCCTTGTGAAGTGTGGGGATGCACCCCAAGCAGCACTAACGTAACGACAATTTAACAAACAGAACCAAATTTGTCACAGCACAGTTCACTATGCAGCCACTGCGTTTACACTTGCTACCTCCTCAACACTGGGAAAACGCAGGTGCGGGTTTGCTCAGCTTTGCCTAGGCAAGCACAGCTTCCCGCTGCAGCCCCTCAGCTTCACGCATGATTCACAAGGAAG